>OMKK01045445.1:15674-27089 GCA_900302305.1 Polymixia japonica
TGCCCCCCCTCCCCAAAGCTAGCTTGAACCTCTATCATACAGACAGGTCTAATTCAATTAGCACCAATAATCATGGCATCCGTTTGCACTCAAGACACATGGACATGAAGTGGGAAGTGGCTGAGGAGTTCGAAATTCTTTTGATTCACCCACAACATAAAATGCACTAGGTATTACTCTTGTAACATGTGATGGTTAATGGCAATATGCATATATGGATCCGTCTTAAATGTTACGAAGCATATGCTCATGATGCTCGCGCTAAAAACCTTACTGTTTTTAGATTAACAAGTTAGATTAACACGTTTTATGTCTAGCACATCAGCTGCTTGGTTTTCACGCTACTTCTTTCTTTGTTTAGAACCTTGCACAGCGCAGAAGTCGGACAGTCCTGCCCAAGTGTCTGAGAGCAACTGATCGCACTCTCCGTGCCTGCTAAAGGTGAGGTGAACCCTGCGAAGAAGCAGAAATGGATGTGTTCGGCGGTGCACCGCGCTTCTTTGCCTACCCGCGGCCCGTCGTGGTACAAAGTGGCACCGATGCGGTCCTCAAATGTCAGATTGGCGGCGATCCGAGGCCTGCCGTCATCTGGGAGCGAAACAATGAAAAGATTGACCCACTGGGACGATATAGAGTCTTTGAGGACGGAAATGTTTACAATCTCATCATTTCTGCTGTGACCACGGAAGACAGTGGCCAGTACATATGCAAAGCGAAGAACAGCATCGGGGAGACATATGCGGCGGCCACGCTGAAGGTGGAAGGGGAGGCACAAGAGATGGAGCTGCGAGAGGAAAATAAGCCTAGATTCCTCATCAAGCCCCTCTCCACTCGTGTCGGTCGCGGAGAGGATGCCGTCTTCTCGTGTAAGCTGTGGGGAAACCCGCGGCCAGAGGTCGTCTGGGAAAAGGACGGAAGGAAGCTCAACGAAATTTTCGAAAGCACACATTTCAGTGTGGGTTACCAGGACGGCGGTTGGTTCCAGCTAAAGATCTTCAAGACCCGCGCCCCAGACGGTGGTGTATACACGTGCAAAGCCAGGAACGAGTTTGGGGAAGGCTTGGCGGGAGCTGTGTTGCTAGTTGACGCGGGTCCTGGACACGAGGATGACGGAAATCGTAACGGTTACACAAACGGTCACTGGAAGGCCCACCAGGGCAAACAACGTAGTAGCAGGCAGGTGTCAAATCGACTCAGAGATGACACCATGACCAAGTCAACTAAAGTGAAAATGTTCGCAGTGACAGAGGGCAAGCATGCCAAATTCCGCTGCTTTGTGACTGGGAAACCCAAACCAGAAATAATTTGGAGGAAAGATGGCAGGCTGATACTTTCTGGGAGGCGTTATTTGTTGTATGAGGACAGGGAGGGATACTTCACTCTAAAAGTGCTATACTGTAAGCAGAAGGACAATGGAGTTTATGTTTGTGCAGCATCCAATACTGCGGGACAAACCCTCAGTGCCGTACACCTGTCTGTAAAGGGTAAGTCAACACGATCTTCTCTGGCATTGAAATGTTAAGGGCCTTCCTTATAAGAGTAGAAATGCGTCTGCGATTAAATGTGTTGCCCACACAGCCTGTTCAACACTTAGCACACATAAGGCAAAAGATCCAACTTAATATTATCAACCTGGTAAGGCTTGTTATCAAAAGTAAAATAAAAACAAACACATTCTTCAAGTAACCCTTTCTTGGACCATAGGTACTCCATCAATATTAGTCATAAGATGATGAGGATGTTTTTGCTTAGATGCACCGAGTAGAGGAATTTCAACAGGCAAAAATAGCCCTGCATCATTATTCAATAGCATCCATGAAGGGGCATGTTAATAAGGCAATTAGCTGCAAGTGCGATCAGTAACAGAATTATTTGGCACCTGCTATGCAAAAGCAATTCAAATACAGGTCCACTGGAGGACTGATGATATGTCTTAATTATCTGAAATTTGACCCAAGAGATATCCAACTATCTGACCAGGCCAAGTTCATCTGCGTGAGGTGGATTCCAATAGCTGTACCGATGTCTGCAAAGTCACTTAGCTTGTGAAAGGTCTAGGGGGCGTCCATGTGATTGAAATCTGTGGGGATGGGATCGGATTTCTCACATGGCACAAGGAAGTCCAACGATATGACCCCAATAGTAAGTATTGTATCAGAGATGGAGAAAATGACAGATAAGACTAAAGCTTAGTACCTGGGAAGAGGGTAGAGGACAATTGTAAAATAAAAAGTGTCATTTTGTCTTTAGTTCAGCTCATTAAAATTAAAAATGACAAAAATAGGTAACTATAGACTCAAGCTACTAAATGCAGACCACATTCTTTTATTTACAACTGTCTGGTACTGTCTGATGGTGTCAGTTACTGGCAGTTTATTTCCTATCCAACACTTCAATGTGTTAATGATCTTTCCATACCTCAACTAAACGGGCCACTTGTCTCATGATTTTGCTAATCTAGTTTGCTTCACTGGAATTTACTACCAAAGATATTTCAATTTACACATTACAGTACAGTTTAAGACTCCGGAAGTCTTAATTATTTTCAACATTTTGCATGCAACTTGAAAATAGACAATAGGGAAAATAGGCACTGATCTGACCTTGCTGACATGTCAATAGACTGATATCAAAGTAGATAGAATTAAGTGATATTTCACTTTGTTGTAATATATATATTTTTTAGTACTGATTTCCTCATTGGAGTTCTCCAGTTGTCCACCAGCCCTTTATCAGTAGAGATATACCAGCTAAAGCAGACCGAGTTAAACAATATTATTGCTATGCATTCTGTAATCACTTCCTCAAATATAATGTTTGCTTATTTGAACTGATTAAGTACTCTGCTGGTGAACACACACTTCAGGGGACATATTGTCAGAGATTGTCAGTAAACTGCCACAAGGAATACAAAATAAAAAAGTTAAAGGTTATGTTTAAAATTACACTAAATACAATACTACATAAATATTCTTAAGTACACAAAATATTATTCTAAAGTAAACATCACTAACTCATTCATGCTCAAAGCACATTTTCCAACTAACTTTCTAAACTGACTCCTCAAGGTATCCTGAGGTGGACTTCCTACCCTTAAATAAGTCTCACTGGTTTAATCGAAGTGTTATTCTTCCTCCTCTTTAATGCCAGAGCCGCCCGTGCGGTTCAAACAGCCTCTCATTGATCTAGAGGTATGGGAACGGGACTTGGCTGTTCTTGAGTGCGAGGTTCCAGAGGACTCGGTCCCCATCACATGGTATCTGGAGGACAGACGACTGCAGCCAGGGGCCAAATATGGGATGGAGGAGTGGGGAACAAAACGTCGACTGACGATCCGTGACATCGGAGTCGATGACGATGGAATTTATCTCTGCGAGATGCCTGATGGGGGTAGAAGCATTGCAGAGGTAGCTGTGAAAGGTAAATCAGCTGATTGTAGGTCTTGGTGGCACTGGGGCAGAGACTACATAGCTACATGGTGACACAATACACACTGCCTTACATGGTACAGGGAAAACAGGAGCTGGCGTGTAGTACATGGTGTCAGCGCAGGACAGCATTAATGTGTCCAAGTATGTTACGGATTTGATACAGTACGTTAAAACAATGTTTCCATTTTTGAAAGCACTCTTAGTGTGATGTAATTCTATAAAGATGTTTTTTTTTTAAACCAGTGACCTGGACATTGACATTAAAATATTTTCTCACAATTGGAGAGCACTTCACCATCTTTCATGATCGCATTGCCCTTGTCCATGATATGATTACGATACATGCTCCAGTACAACATAGTATTTAGCTACCTATTTTACTTTTTCAAAATATTTGTGTCAAGTGTACACCCTTTCCCCTGCTCAACCACGGATTTACAGTATTGGAGTTTGGAATTTAAAAACTCCAAAGGTACCACAACGTTATTTTCATCTTTCACCAAGAATTGTTGTGTCGTTAATTTTAAAAAAATGCACACGAAAGATTCGATTTCACATCACTTTTAACGCGTCTCCTTGCAGGAACGATTGTGCGGAAGCTTCCGAGAAAAGTGGATGTCTTAGAAGGAGAAAATGCTGCTTTTTGTGTTGAAGTGGAAGAAGAGGAGATGGACATACACTGGTATAAAGATGCCGTGGAGCTACGAGAAACACACCAGACCATCCTGAAATCTTTTGGTCGAACTCACATTCTGGTTTTCGTCAATACGATGCCCCAAGATTCTGGCCTTGTGACTTTCTTTGTAGGCAGATCCAAGACTTCCTCTCAGCTTAGGGTAAAAGGTAGGGTACATTATTTGTATATTATGGCATCTCAAAGAGGACAATACACATATATGATTTGATTAAATTAATTCAGTTACTTTTCGTAAATAAATCATCAATCATTTCGATCCAAATATACCTACAATTACAAGCACGACGTTTTTTCGCTTTCGTTTCAGCGGCCAGACATTGTCCTCCAAGTTGTCCGGTGGGCGTGCAGATCAACACAGAGCGCGCCAACGCTGCTCTTCTCTCCTGGGTTCCTTCTCAGGACTCACGAAAGAATCCCCCCTCCGGATATGTGCTGGAGAGACAGGAAGTGGGCACTGGCTCACAGGAGTGGCTACAGTGTCTGACCACCGACTCTGCCACCTCTGTGGAGATCCTTGGCGACAGTGTTCCGTGTGAGGCCGATTATCGCTTTCGCATTTGCAGCGTGAACAAATATGGCAAGAGCAACAATGTTGAATTCCCAAGAGCGGTTCACTTAGGTAAGTTCAATCCAACCATACTAAAATCATCATGGTAGATATTACTTGCTAAATTATGTAAGGAACTATACACAAGTTAGCTATGCCATCCTGATAGTTATAATGTTGTACGCTTGCTCCTATATTGCATTTTACTTCAAATTAATTCAGTCAATCACTCAACAAGTTTGAAAATCACTATATACTGTATAACTAAAAGTGCTTTGACATCTCTTCCAGTCCCGGTGGCAAGAATACAAGCCCCCCTGCAGGATGCCTTGGTTCCAGAGGGGCAAGACGCCTGCTTTTCTATTGAGCTCTCTGCCTCGGTTATCGGGACATGGTTCTTAAATGGTACTCAGCTTCAGGAGGATGAGCGTTACTCCATGCGACGGTCACGAACACACCAATCCCTACGCATTCGAGGGGTGCGAGACACAGACAATGGAGCTGAGATTACATTCATCGCCTATAGCATTAGAGATTCTGCAGCATTATACATTCAAGGTAGATATTAGTCACTTGTTAGTTAGCCTTGTTGTGAAGTAATCTAGTAAACACTAGGGGGATATTACTTATTGAATAACAAAAATGTAGTGTGCTTAAAAAGTTGTATTGCACTTGTTTAATAATATTGACATACATAACTCTAACGTATAACCCAATATCATTATTTGTTATGAAATGACAAATACTCAGTGATATAAAAATTCCTTATTGTTTTTCCAAACTTTACAGCTCCTCTTGTGAAGTTTTCACCCCTGTCAGAAATGGATCGTAATAAATTTGTAGAAGTCGGGAACCCCATTGTACTCTACTGTGAGCTGTCAGACCCTGCAGCTCCAGTGCACTGGTACAAGAATGGGGTGGAGTTAGAAACAATTGAAGGACTTCATATCCAATCTGAGGGCACCATGAGAAGAATTGTCATCCAATCGGCGGAATTCTCGCACTCAGGAGTGTATTGCTGTGATGCCATTGATGACGTCATCAGATTCAACGTGGAAGTAGAGGGTGAGTAGCTTTTGCAAAAGTGATGTCATTTCTATCGCACTAACATTCTTTCTTGTCAACATATCGCCTTTTCTGATCTTGTAACGCAAACATTTAATCTTGTCTTTTAAAGTCTCAGAAATATCAAAATGAACAGTGAATGACATAAAAAACATCACACGCAGACTTAATGAACCATCGTAATATCTAAATATCCGTAGCCCCACCTGTGAGGTTCTCGGCAATTCCAGATGCTGAGAGAAAAAAGACCACCCAAGCAGGCTGCCCCATTGTTCTACAATGTGAGCTCTCAGATCCCTCTGCCCAGGTTCACTGGTACAAGGATGGGACAAAGCTCCTTCCTCAAAGTGGAGTAAATATACTAACAGACGGCTTGACGAGGACATTGCTTGTCCAGTCTGCTGAATTTTTCCATTCGGGGTTATACACCTGCAAGACAAAGGGTGACACCATCACGTTCAATGTGGATGTCAAAGGTGATTTGAAGTTTTACTTTGCTTAGAGGGAGCTTGTTAATGTTTCATATTGTTCAAAGTTATTAATTGAGATGATATTCTTATATGTTGTCCTTTGCTCTTCCTCTTGCCACTTAATACCAGTACAGCGCTATTGTCACATTTTCTTTTATTACAATAGAGCATGTTAGCAAATTTCTTGTATGTGTCTTACAGTATGTCATTGAAACTGCTATTGAATTCATGACAGTTTGAGAAATTATCATTAATCTTAAACATTGGTATGTAAAGGCTGACCAAAGGTTGATCTAAGACAAACATCTAAACATATCTATAGCTCCGCCTGTGAAGTTCTCAGCAACTCCAGAGGAAATAAGGACCAAGTCCATCGAATCAGGCTGTCCCATTGTACTACAGTGTGTGGTCTCGGACCCTGACGCCCAAGTCCGCTGGTATATTGGTGGGAAGCAGCTCTTTTCAAACTCTGGTTTAGAAATCCACTCAGAAGGCAACACAAGGACCCTAGTTGTCCAGTCTGCAGAGCTGTCTCACTCTGGTGTGTATAGCTGCACCACAGAGGACGATACCATGGAGTTTCAAGTGGAGATCAAAGGTGACTTTATCGTTTTAACTTGCTATAGTCATGTAATCCCACTTCCTCTTTCTAAATGCCACTAATAAACCCCCCGCTTTATCTGTGTTGAGAGAGTGCTTCATAAACATAGTTTCCAACAATTGTGAATGCATTAAGTTATCGTTATATGTGATCAACTGTTTTGTGATTGTTGTGTCCTTTAAATGAACTTGAAAGTCTCCAAAGTCCATTTCATCTTACAAAGCAATTCCAGTCATCAGACCAGTCTTCGCAAGGTACCTATATGCATAGCCTTGATTTTATTTGGTCTGTCCCGAATTCCCCATAATAGCTATACCAGTGAAGTTCTCGACTGTCTTTGAAGTTGAGAGAACCATGTCACTTGAAGCAGGCAAACCTCTTGAACTGGAATGTGAGGTTACAGATCCCACTGCTGAGGTCTGCTGGTACAAAGATGGGGTAAAGCTCTTCCCAGAGAATGGGTGTGACATTCATTCTGATGGCACCTTGAGGAGACTCAATGTCCTATCAGCTGGCGTCTGTCATTCAGGGATGTACAGCTGTGAGACTTCTGATGACACTGTCCAGTTCACTGTGGATATCAAAGGTGATTTTCTTTAATCTTAAACAGCGTAATCCCTAGAGCTTTCTGGAGACTAGATACAACAAACATTTACAGTATACATATCTGTCTGTCTGTGTTAAAGTGGTGTTTGTGTGAAGTTGGATCTGTTTCTTAAATCATGGAAAAACTTTAATGTATAAGTTTTCCTCTTTGAAACTGGTCTGAGAAATTGCAGATTAGTCCTTTTGAAATTTGTACCTATAGCCCCTCTTCTAATGAAAGTGTAGTTATCCACTGTCACGTTTATAATATGAATACTCATCTTTAGCTCCACCATCGCCATTGTCACCCTCACCGGAGGTTGTGAAGAGCCAGTCACTTGAAGCAAGCTGCCCCACCGAACCGCCTTGTGAAATGTCAGACTCTGCTGTCCGGGTGTTACGGCAGAAGGACGAAGACCATGATTCAAAAAGTGAGTCCGACTTTGAAACGGGAGGCTTCAAGAAGACCCTCGTTATTGATCCGACACACCCCTCCAACTCTGGTGCTTACTATTGTGCAACAGCGGACGATGTTGCCCAGTTAATTGTACACAATCAAGGTGACTTTTTTGTTAAATGTTGTATCTTGTTTTAAGTTGCAACTAACTCTTTCTGTAGCTTTTGGATTGGCCCATTACCTGTTCTTATACAGAGCTAATATTTGTGATACTTTTTAAAATGATCTCTTATCTATTTGTCTATCATCTCAAAATAACTTACACTAAAATTATCCCAATGATCACCTATAGCTCTGCCTGTGACACATCTGCATGATCCTGATGTTGAGAAGACCAAGTCCATAGAGGCACACTATCCAATTGTTCGGCAATTTGAAATATCAGATCCCATTGCCAAAGCCTGTTGGTACAAAGATGGAACACAGATCTACCCACAAAGGGAACTTGACAGTGAATCAGAGAGCAGCAGACGGACTTTGCTCCTCCAATCAGATGGCTTATCCTGTGATGGGAGGTTTGGCTGTGAAAGAACTGGCGATACCCAGTTTAATGAGGAAGTGAAAGGTGGTGTTCTACATACACCCTATCTGCTTTATAATTTACAATTCAGTCAGAAGCAATTAGCTACATAACTAAAGCTACCACCCAGTTCATTGTTTTCTCTTTGGCTTTGCCCAAACAGCAGAGCAGTGTTACTCTGGTGATGGGAGTGGTGAGATAGCTGATGAGTCTGCCCAATGCACTGTGGATGTCAAAGGTGATACAATATATTTCAACATTAGAGTCATTCATTTTAACCCAGCACATACATGCCGCTAACAGTAGTGGTGTACTTTATTGTTAGTCCATTCCTTGAGCCATCTTTTAAATTATAAATGTTTTTCTTGCTTATGGTCATATTCTCATCTCTGATCTTGTTTCATTTCCTGCAGTTTTTGGCTCTTAATCAAACATCTGGGTGTTTTTGTCTGCAGCTACTCTTCATACTAACATATATGTTGTGTTTGTCACACCATTCTTCATTATAACAGCCATCTTTATATGCTTGTAACATGCAGCTTTGAACTCTTGAAGCCCATCTTATGTCTTGTTCATCACAAGATCCTCTCATTCACTTTGCTGGCCCGAGTCGCTCCCCGTTGCAATGACAATGAACTCTTATCAAAAAGGAGAAAATTAATATACTTTATGGATATTTTTCAGAGGAATTAGTGTGCAGATTTATAGCATTGCGGTATTGGGAGTCTAAAGTTGTAGACTAGACTGATTATCCTGAACGTCAGACCAAGCCTGGTCGCCCTTCTTAAGTGTTTGTCTTTGCAATGGATTATCCCATAACTCCTTCATGCTAACCCACAATGATGTACAGTACTATTTTCTGAAGAACTGTTGAAGCCAAAAAACATTGAAAACCTGTCTCTGTGTACATCACAATGCCTATAGCTACACCGCCAAGGCTCTCACCTGACCAAGAGACCGACCAGAGCAGATCCATTGAAGAGGCTTACCCCGTTGAAGATGGCTGCATGTCCTCGAAACCAAACTCCAAGACCTTCTTCAGAAGGAAAGGAGAGCCTCATACATATGAAGAACATTCCAGGCAAACTTCAACAATTTTGACTAAAATCTTCCATTCAGATAAGATGTCCGACTATGAACAAGCAGTAACTGCTGTGGATCGTTATAAGTCTACACAACAAATGATAGTCCAATCTGGCCAGTACCATCACTCTATACAGCCTACAGAAGAAATTGAGGAACTCAAACATTACATACAGCATGCAATAGCTCCAACTGAAGAGCTTGATAGTCCCCGAAATACAGCAACTGTCCAATCAGGAGAGTTCTGTAATTCTGTTCAAACTTCAGCTTTCCAGTCAGAGGAGCTCAGTAGCGACCTACAGTCTGCAACTGTCCAATTACAGGAGCTCAGTAACTCCTTGAACTTGGTAACTGTCCAACCAGAGGAGCTCTGTAACTCCTTACAGACTGCAACAGTCCAATCAGAAGAGCTCAGTCGTTCTACACAGACTGCAACTGTCCAATCAGAGGAGCTTGGTAACTCCTTTGAGACTGCAACTGTCCAACCAGAGGAGCTCTGTTGCTCCATACAGACTGCAACTGTCCAATCAGAGGGGCTTGGTAACTCCCTACAATCTGCAACAGTCCGATCAGAGGAGTTCCGTAACTCCTTAGAGAGTACAACTGTCCAATCAGGAAACCTGTGTAACTCCCCTGAGATAGTATCCCTTCAGTCAAAGGAGATTTTTAACCATCTTCAGGCAGCAACTGTTCAATCAGGTGAGGTCTGTAACTTGCTGCAGACTGAAACTGTCAAATCAGATGACCTCTATAACACATGGCAAACAGCCCCTAGCCAATCAGAGGAGCAGTGTCACTGCATGCAGGCAACAGTTCAAGCAGAGAATATTTATCACACCCTGGAGACAACAGAAGACCAATTAGAGAGCACAATTAACTCTGAGCAAAGATCATCTACGCAGGCACCAAAGCATTATTATGCCAAGCAGACACCCACTGTCCAATCAGAAGAGATCTGTCTGTCAAGGGCATGTGACAGTCACTGGGATGATGATGTCATTGCAATTAAGGTGGATGTTGAAGGTGATTTAAATGGTTAGCATTATCAAACAAGAAAATGGATGGGCACAATGTTGACATTGTGTAAAATCAAGAGATTGCTTATTGCAATCCTTGACATTTTGACAATTTCTACATTAACATACTTGATGTAGTTTATACTAAAAACTTTGAATGTGGTAGATGTAAAACTTTGAGCTTGGGTGGTCTGTGACATTTTGAAAGATAGTGAAAAGAGCTAATGTGTTAGCACCAAAGTCTAACTTGAATGCATAGTTATCTCAAATCTAACAAACAGTCATCCCATTCAAACACTAATACCACCTATCTGTGTACCAAGATACATCTATTTTAAGGACTTTATTAGTGCTAATTAATTTAACTCTTAAGAGGTATTGGCATGACTAATGTCAGTAGTGAGATATTGCTCTTTTGCTTATTGGAAGCACATATTTCTGTAGTTGTTGCTAATAACACTGATGCCATTCTCTCTTGATATCACCTAAAACATCCCCAGCTCCACCTGTGAGAATTACAACACCTTGTGAAGCTGAGAGGAGCACGTCCGTTGAAGTTGGTGATCCCATAGTGCTGCGTTGTGAGATTTCAGACCCTAAAGCTCAAGTTACTTGGTACAAGGATGGAATAGAGCTACTTGAAGCAGTTGGGCAAGACATGCAGTCAGAAGGTTCCATAAGAACATTGGCTTTTGAATCAGCATTGCTGTCTCATGCAGGGGTTTACAAGTGCAAGACAACAGATGATGCAATGCAGTTTCGCGTGGACGTTAAAGGTGATAAAAGTTGTTTTCTTCTGCTTTGTAAACTGATTTTAGTGAGGGTAGATTAGTGCATTGTGTTTACTTAGCCTAGGAAAACAAAGAAACGTAGGTACTCAGTTATGCCGGGATCAGATTACACAATATTTTTGTTTTACACGATGGTCACCATGTCAGATCAG
>OMKK01045445.1:27109-37139 GCA_900302305.1 Polymixia japonica
GATTAGGCAACCATAATTTCTTGCCATGTCTTGGCCAGGAGACTGGCAACACTACAAGTATGACCCCTACCAATCATCGTATGCTGCCGTTCACGACCTTGCGCGCGTTCGTAGGTTGTCGGGGAGAAGGGTCAAGAAATTGTCAATCATAGCTACAGAAGCGCTACTAGCTACTCGCCGGGTTGCTGAAGTGCCTCCACTATGTCTCGCCAACATGTAAAACATCAAAAAGGCAGGGGTATTGTTACTACTGCTGCTCAATGAACCTTTCCTCGGTTTTATTGTGCCACCTGACAGGAGCAACTGCAGCATTCCTCTTTCTCTTCGCCATGTTTACATATGTGCACCAGAGAGCACTCGTAACGGAACACATTGTAGGAGTTGTCAAATTAGGCGGGAAAATACAAAAAACTCAGGGTGTCGCGGGGCGTCCCAGACGCCACATCGCTGTTCTTCGATTATGTCACGCTACAAAGGGTAAAGACGCGCGTTCATCATTCCCAACGTTGATATTCGGCCCCAACACTGGAAATTTCTCGACGATGACAAAATTGTGTCAAATTCTGGGTGAATTCATATAGTCTGATCCCGGTATTAAGGGCCTGGAATTTTTTTTTTATCTAGTATAAAGAAAAGAAAAAAACCTGAATAGTAATCAGACTTTTCAGACATTTTAAAAATAGTATACAACAGTGGCCAAAATTAATTCTCTAGAAGCAACAAAAATAGCAAAACAGAAAAAGTAGAGAAAGTTGTGTTACTTTCCATTGACTATTAAAGTCCATACTCACATTAAATGGCTTATATCAAAATTAGAATGGCAACATTTTGTTTTATTTGGCATCATTAACAAGTTGCCATTTGCTGTAAAGGACACTATTGTATTATTATTGTATATTTTGATTATTTCACTCAAAGTTTAAGAGTTTTTTTTCCAGTTTATGGAAAAGATAAATGTAATTTGTGTGCTAAACACTGGTTCAAAATGTGTTGTTAGAGTGCAGCCATTGTGAAATGTGTCACACTGTAATAACCACACTGCTACCAGGCAGCAAGAGACAGTCCATATAAGTGCATCAAATCTTAGGTTTAAAGTATTCTTCTTTACTTTTCTACTATATTTTCTACTATATTTGGAATAATAACAGTACCTGTTTCATTAATCAATTATATTTTTTACATTTAATCCTGTAGCTCGACCTCTGAAGTTTTCAGCTATATCTGAACCTGACCAGAAAAAGACAGTCATGGCAGGCTGTCCTGTAGTTCTACAATGCAAGCTCTCAGATCCCACTGGAGAAGTCTTTTGGTACAAGGATGGAACAGAGCTCCTACCTCAAACTGGAGTAGACATCCAATCAGACGGAAATTTGAGGAGTGTAATTATCCAATCAGCAGAGCAGTCTCACTCTGGAGTATACCGTTGTGAGACAAAGGATGATGGTATCCAATTCATCGTGGAAGTAAAAGGTGACAACTGAAAACCGTAGAGCCTAATTTGTCTTGCACTGGCAACTAACTATGACAGCTGGTGGTTTATTTGTGTTTGGCTGATCACCTAATTGAAGATTAGACATTTTTCTGCTTCTCTAATTTCTACATAAGCTTTTGTAAACAAGAACCAGGTTTCCCCTGAAATAGTTTGGCTAATTTAACTGATACAAGTAGTTACAATTTATCAATATCACTTAACTTCAAGTTACTTTATGTTAATTAGCTGCTCTATGCAGTCAGAATAGCACACATAGTATGAAAACAGTATGCTGATACTTATCCACCCACGATAAAGAAATTCTTAATTCTACTCTTAGCTTTATTGAAGGAAATTACATCTACTGTGAACTCCGGAGCATGTTCAGTATAAAATACACAGGACAGCTACATTTTATTATGTCCCAATTAGGCTAACGTTTTATCTGGCATAATCTTTTTAGTTATGGGCACTACTTTGCACTGAACGCAGCTCTTATAATTTCTTCCTAACTTCCTGCTTGTATCTTGCTGTCTGTGCTTTTCATCGGTGTGTCAAAATTGTGGATAGCTTTTAAATTGCACAACTTGATTCTTGTACTTCCTGCTCTTTGTTTGGAAGTGGTTGTATGATTGTTTTACCCTGTCTTTGTTGTGTCAGGTCTCTTATGTTTATGTTGTTCTGTCAATTCTACTTTGTTCTGAGGTACTTTTGTCATCTTAAAATTCTTTGAAATTGACCTTATGGTTGAAAAAATATTTGAAATCAGTTTAAAGAAATTATTTTATAAAACCCTTCTTTTTGCGATCACTGAAACTTATAGCTCTACCTGTGAAGTTCTCAGAGCTTCCAGAGACAGAGAGGAACAAGACCATCCGAGAAGGCTCCCCTATTGTTCTACATTGTGAACTCAGTCAAGATCCTACTGCTCATGTCTTCTGGTACCAAAATGGGATAAAGCTACAACCAGAAACAGAAGTGGAAATACAATCAGATGGTCTAACAAGGAGGCTATTCATCCATTCGGCTGACATTACACATGGTGGCACCTATGAATGTTCAACAGAAGATGACACCATCTCATTTACAGTGGACATCAAAGGTGATTTATTTATATCTAAAGTAAACTAAACTAATCAGTGCTCCAGCCAAAGTAAACCATAAGACTTATTGTATATAAACACATAACCCTAACCACACAAACTTTGCTCTTTCTATATTCGATTGAAAATGCTTGATCAATCTTGTGTGCTGTGGTGTGAATGGAGATTAACAATATTTTCTTTATTTTTAATATTCTGGGTAACACGATATGGGTGACTGAACACAGTTTGTGTTTTACCAATTTTTGATTATTTCACTTATTATTCAAAACCTTATCAAAACCTTCCTCTACACCTAATACCTTCTAGGCCAATTGCAGAAGATCGTGCCAATCCCAACATCAGAAAGATACAAGTCCATTGCCGTTGGTTCGCCAATTATACTCCAGTGTGAGCTTTCAGATCCCTTTGCCCAGGTTTCCTGGTTTAAAGATGAGGTGGAGCTTTTTTCAAAAACTGGACTTGATATGAAACGAGATGGCAGCTTCAGGAAGCTAATGATTCATTCTGCTAAAGCCTCTGATTCTGGCGTCTACAGCTGTAGTCTAGCTGATGATGTTGTGACATTCAAGGTGGAGGTCCAAGGTGATTTTTGTTTTGTGTTCATTGCTTCTTTTAATCATTCTTAAAGTGTGGGATGAACGTAATGTTTTATAGATTACTTTATCATACAGTAAATACTTCAAATCATCCTACCCCTCTGACCTTACCCTGACTAATTGTGAAACCCTCCAATGTGTATTTGAGACACAATATATTTTTATAACAGTGTATGTTATTTACCTGGAGCTCACAATTTGTAGTAAAAATAACCAAACTATTTTTTTATGTACACAATAATGGCTGAATGATGTTCAAACATCTTAACAACAGTGTTCTTCAAATCTTTTGAAAATCCCCCAGCCACTCCTGTGACATTTTCAATGCTTCCTGAAACCGCAAGAAACAAACTTGTTGAAGCAGGCTGCCCGATTATGCTGCAATGTGAGGTATCAGACTCTGCTGTCCAAGTCTATTGGTACAAAGATGGAGTAGAGCTTCTCCCACAGAGTGACCTTGACATCCAATCAGAAGGACAATTAAGGGCAGTGATCATCCAATCAGCAGAACTCAGACACTCTGGTGTATACAGTTGTGAAGCTGCAGATGACCGCATAGAATTCAAGGTGGATGTTACAGGTGATCTGAGTATTTTGAGTTTTGACAAAATTACTGACTTGTTTTTGTTAATGCTTGGCAATTTGAGTAAGCTATAAGCTACAGTCTTTCTTTCATTGCTTTCTGAGATAGCAGTCTTTACTGGCAGACATTTACTTTTAGGATTCTGATGGATGCAATAGAATCTGATAGACATTTTCACATTGTGGTCATTTGTACAATTGTGCTAGTTAAAGAATGACACCAGTTTCATAAGGGTCCTATTTCTTGCCTTTATATGAGTAAATACTTTCGGTTATACTTGGAGGGACTGTTGAACCTATATTAATGTTCCTACAGGTTTTACTAGGGTCGCAACAGTATGTTAGCAAATGTTTATCTCTACTAGCTAGCAGGGCTTGCTAGCTAAAAACTTAGTTTGATGACTTGTAGTAGTAGTAAAGGTGTGAGGTAGTCCACGATTAGTGCTAACGCTAGCTACTGAGGGCATAGCTCTGTTCATCAGATTATAGCACTATGCTAGCCCCAGCCTCTTCTGAATGTGCTTTTTGAAAATTACCCAGAGTGGTCACTGCAGACCCCCATTTGAACAGTCAGTTTCATCAGCCTTTAACCATGTGCCTGCTGGCCCTAGATGAACTGTAACAATTTGTAAAATGGTTTAATTCTTGGGAAACGCATGCAAAGTTGAATCAGTGGATATACATCCAGGAATGACATAAACTGCGAGCCATGCTGGTGAGATACTCACTCGTTTGATATTCTTAGTGGAGGATAACAGGTGTAGCTGAAGGGTGTCAATGAAGGGGTCGTGTTCTGATAGGATTGCCCCCACTCTTAGATGTGAAAGTAGTTTTTAATCCCTGCAGAGATCAACTGCTAGGCTTTTCTCAGCGTAGAGAGAACTTGAGATTTTTGTAGTGTTGTGATGTTTTATACACCCCATGGTGACAAAAAAAAACATTTCAATGAGAAATTGTATATTTTAGTTGGCTTTCCCTTTAGTTAAAGAGAGGTTAAGATGCATAAATAAAAGGATTATTAAAAGATTAAAAGATTAATAATAATAATAATAATTAAGGTTTGAGGTATGAGCTCCTATCAAGGCAAGAATAATAAAGAAACCACATTTCAAACATTTCATGGCACTTTAAATAATAATGAAAAATGACTAACTACTTTTGAAAAGGTAACTTATTTGAAGTTGTCATGAGACCACTATGCTGAAAGTAGGCTAACTAATAGCTTGAATGTTAGAGAACCTTACCCTCACAAACAGCGTGACCTCACAAACACCGATGGTAGAAACTTCAAAACGTATATATGCTTTGTTTGGTGTGGAACCAACAGCCCCTTTTACAGCTTTCAGCCTGCATATGCATAATTTACCTAAATGTCTCACTGAATAGTTAGCATATCAAATTTGAACATGTTACTGTTAAATTAATTTAAATACCTATAGCTCCAGCCTGGATCTCAGCTGTTCCAGAGGCTGAGATGAGCAAGTCTCTTGACGCAGGCGTGTCCAACACACTACAGACTGAGATCTCAGACCCCACAAGCCAGACCTGCTGGTCTAAGGATGAAATAAAGCTTCTGCCAGAATTCGGAAAAAGCTTCCAATCAGAGGGCAGTAAGAGGACACAGGTTATCCAATCAGCCACGCCTTCATGCTCTGGGGTGTACAGTTGTAAAGCTGATGATTCAGATTTCAACGATTTCTATGTGGAGGTGAAAGGTGACATGCAATGCTTTTCCATAGATGCCAACTTTGAGGTGCAACTAATAACATTTTCTTTGCCAGCCTAGCAGTCTTATCCATGAGTCATATTCATCAAAATTGATCTTTTTCCTCCTAAATATCATTTTTTCATCATTTCAACATTTGGCAGCTTTTCAATGACATGGTTAAAGGAACACGCCAACATTTTGGGAAATACAATTATTTGCTGTCTTACCCAGAGTCAGACGAGGAGATTGATATCAATGGAATCTCTGTGCGTCCAGTATAAAGATAGTTCCGGGTGCATTTCTTCACTTTTGATGGAGCAGGGCTCGTTTACCCACCAGCATCCAGTCTTTATGCTAAGCTAGGTTAGCATGCACCCGGAGCTATCTTTGTACTGGACGCACAGAGATGAAATTGATATCAATCTCCTCATCTGACTTTGGGTAAGACAGCAAATGAATGCATTTCCCAAAATGTTGGCGTGTTCCGTTAACATTTGACAAGCCCATCATTTGAATACACTGCATTAGAGGATAAAAGGCATGCGTTTGATGATCCTCCATTTTTTTCCAACAGAAAATAATTGCACTTCACCCTTGCACTTTCTTTTTTTTATTTTTTTTTTATTAACCTTTTCTTTTGGCTTCACAGTAGATAGTCCTATAAAGACTAGACAATCCGCAGGCCTGGGGTGAAGCATGTCTAACCTGTGAAAACCCAGCCTTACAAATAGTGTGTATATGAGCATAATTACAAATCTGTTTTCATAAAACCACTTATTTCTTTTGTATACTGTCTTCTGCAGCGCCACCAGTAACATTTGCCAATATCCCAGAGGAGGAACTTTTCAAAAGTATTGTGGAAGAAGACGAGCTTGTTCTGTCGTGTCAAGTTTCGAGGCCCGACGCCGTTGTTCAGTGGTACATGGATGGAGTTGAAATGCAACCAAGTGACAACATTACAATGCAGGCAGATGGCACCAGAAGAATTCTGACTATCCGTTCAGCTCAACTGTCAGACACAGGAGCATACACATGCCGCGCAGGAGACTGCGCTTTGATGTTCAAGGTTAACATACGAGGTAATAAACAAAATGTCCGGAAGGAAATTCCTGACATGTTTACGGCTATTTGCAAACTAAGAAATAATATGACTTTGTTGACAAAAATTGTATTGAATGACAATGTAACAAACAAAATGTTTATATATGATGCTCTCTTTCTTTGAAGAACCCCCTGTGATGATAGTCTACCCCAAGGAAGATGTCTATCTTGACCGCCATGTCCCTGAGGAAATCATTCTCAGCTGTGAACTGTCGCGTCCAAATGGTGTTGTCAACTGGTATAAGGATGGTCAAAAGCTGCAGGACAGTGAAAACATTAAGCTCAAGATTGAAGGCCCGTATCGAAGACTAAAGATTCTTTGTAGCGGTGTTGAAGATTCTGGAGAGTATGTCTGTGATACAGCTGATGATTCAATATTCTTTCAACTTAAAATCACAGGTAAATTCTCTGGATATTGTGGCACTAATATCATTGCTCACTGTGGCCACCCATAACCAACCATGTAAGCACTATGAGGTGCATACTCATGGCACTATAAGGTCCTTTGGATAAACGTGTCCACCAAATATTTGTATTTTTTTGTACATTATATATATAGATATATAGATATTTGGATGCTATCCGATGTCCTATGCTGTTGGACAACTGACAACGGACCATGGCTTGGGCCAATATGTAACAAGCATCTTAGTATTAAGTATCATTGACTGTATGTAACAAGAGCCAGACCACTTTCAATTATGAATCTTAATCAACAAAAACGTATCTGGATTATATCTTTTTCCAGAACCTCCAGTGCGGATTGTTTCTCCAAGCCAGTCTCAAATGGAGCTGTGCCAGCAGACCTCTGAGAGGATGGTACTGAGCTGTGAGATCTCACGACCCAATGCAGCGGTTCGGTGGTACAGAGATGGGCTGGAGGTAGAGGAGAATGACAACCTCATCCTAGAGGTGGACGGTGTCTACAGAAGACTTATTATACCCGAGACCACTGTCAAAGATTCAGCAGAATATGTGTGTGACACCGCCGATGACTCCATGACGTTTTTTGTTAACATAGCAGGTACAAATTTTAATTTATAAAAATATAAAAAATATTGTGACCTCTAAATGTTGGCTTTTTCAAATGTTTTTCAAATTTCCTTCACATACAGAGCCTCCTGTTCGGTTTGTGCGTCCAAGGAAGATGGCAAGCGGGGTAGAAAAATGTGTTGGGGAGAAACTGGTTCTAGACTGTGAAGTGTCCAGATCAAATGCTGATGTCACCTGGAAGAAGAATGGGGAAGAACTAGAAGATTCCAGAAACATCACCATCCTTGATGATGGCGTTTTGCATCAATTAACCATTCATTCGCTGACAAAAGAACATGCTGGGCAGTATGTTTGTGATGCTAAGGATGATGTGATGGATTTCCAGGTCAAAGTGAAAGGCAAGTAATCATATATGAAGTGTTTGACACATGTAACACCTTCTCCAATGAAATTATTGCTGGCATTACACTCAATAGAACTCACTATTGAAATTGAAGTCCTGAATGCATTAGCGGTCTTGAGTCCTTTAATACTTAGCCCTGAACATCAGGTACAGGGACTGGACATATTTGTGTTGTTCTGTCCCAATGAAAATGTCTCATCAGCTCATTTTCCTGCTGAATTTCAGATTTGCCCGTAAGAATTCTAGGAAAAACAGATGCAAACACAGAAAAGCAGTTCTTGGTATCAGATGACATCATTTTAGTGTGTGAACTCTCAAGATCCAATGCATTGGTCAACTGGTACAAGGATAACCAGCGGATTGATGACAACGAGCGGTATTGTACTGAGGAGCAAGGAGCTTTCTGTTCATTAGTTGTCCTCAGTGCTGGTCCAGAAGATTCTGGAGAGTACACCTGTGATGCAGTGGATGATAAGATGGTGTTCCATATCACTGTCAAAGGTAATAACATCACTAAGCAATAAGTTAAAATGTGAACTCTCTTGGAAAGTCTCAGAGCCCATTTCTTACTTCAGCCAAATAAAAAGTAACTTCTCTTCGTAGGCATCGCTAGACTGAAAAAGTAACTGTGAATGCTGTCAACTAGGGAACGTGTTGTATCTTGGCAAGTGTATGACGCATGGCGTTTTCCGTTTGCAGAACCTCCTGTCCGGATCATAGGGAACTCTGGCAAGCCGGAGCATCATAGCCTGGTAGCAGGAGACGAACTCATTTTGGAGTGCGAAGTGTCTCAGCCAAATGCCACTGTTCAGTGGTTATGGAATAACAACTTACTGAAAGCAGACACTCGTATCAAAATTGACAGCCATGACGTTGTAAGGAAGCTTGTTCTCTCTGCACTGCAGCCCTCAGACTCCGGAGAGTACATATGCGATGCTATCGATGACAAAATGATAACATTCGTTGAAGTTCAAGGTAATGTCCAATGGTTTTTAAACATGTCACTGAGAACGTTTTTAGTGATTTTATGTTGCCGTTTGAGAAGCATTATGTGTGGATATGGAATTTCCTAGATATTCATTATTTGTTTTCATCACAGAGGCGCCAGTTAAGTTTGTGAATAAACAAACAAATGATAACCTCTCTGCATATGAAAATGAGAGTGTTACACTGAGCGCCATGGTAAGCCAAGAGAGAGCTAATGTCCGCTGGCTGAAAGATGGCAAATTATTAAACGAAGACAACATTCACATCTCCAGTGATGGTATTACCCACAACCTCACCATTAATCCCCTCCAGCTGTCAGATGCTGGAGAATATGTCTGTGATGTAAACACAGATGAGATGTATTTCACTGTTTTTGTCAAAGGTAAGAAATTACAACATTATAGATGCCTATTCCATTGTGAATATTTTCTGGCATAGTTATTGAATTATTGCTACAGGATATAAATCTCTGAAATATCCTTTCTTTGTTTTACTAACCAGAAATGAAAGCGAAATTTATCAGACCTCTGGAGAACATTGTGGCGCTGAAGGGCAGCGGTGTTACATTACGATGTGAGATCAGCAAGCCTAAAGGAGATGTCCAGTGGCTAAAAAATGGCCTAGAGATCACTCCAAGCCGCCGACATACGATAAGAGCACAAGGTCGAGAGCGAAGCTTTACCATTCACCAGCTAGTGGATGAGGATGCTGGAGAATATGCCTGTGAATCCACAGATGACAGGACATCTGCCACTGTCCGTGTAGAAAGTAAGTACATTTAAAGGCAGAATGGGAGTAGGGTTTGTCGGTTGCGGTTTGTAAACACAACATTCAAAGTTGGCCCCTCCTCCCCGGCTCAACGACACCAGAAGCGCTAGCACTAACTCAGAAGCTCCCGCTGCACAAAGGTTGATGCCCAGAAACGTCCCGAACACAGCAAAATAAGAAAATACAGGCAGAGGGCAGCGTCTCTGCAGATACAGACACCAACACACACGTCTAGTGGGTCATAAATGATGATTGAGAGGGAGTATTTTTGTATGAGTCTATAAATTGTTGTTTGTTTGTTTTTGTTTTTTTTTT
>OMKK01045445.1:37159-52842 GCA_900302305.1 Polymixia japonica
GCAATTGTTTTTTTTTTTTTTTTTTTTTTGGGGGGGGGGGGGTCCTACTTATTCTGGCTTTAAACCTTCTAACTTCATGAGCACTTTAGCACATCTGATCAGAAAGGGGTGTCTCTTGCTACTGTGAACCCATCAAAGTCGCTCAGAACAAGGAAAAAAATGTTTTGCACCAAGTTGTATTTTAGAGTGACATGAGTTTAATTCAGCTAAACTCTCTGCCCTCAGATCCTCGTATTGTCGAGTTTATTGCAGAGCTCCACAACATCACAGTCCGTGAAGGGGAAAATGCGATATTTAAGTGTGTGGTTTCACCAGAGGACACTCAACTGGTCTGGCGTCTAAATGCCAAGCAAGTACCTCAGAATGAGCGGTTTGTCATTTCAAGCAACGGACTATGCCACATGCTGTGCATCCACAACTGCCAGGTTTCAGATAGCACTAGGGTGACAGCAGATGCAGAGGGGCTGGTGTCCGAGGCCAACCTTCAGGTTCAAGGTGGGTTGTTGCCTCGTCCATTACAACTACGGTGTTACTTGTTGTGATGAATCAGAGTTGTGATGAATCATATTTGTGTGATTCACTGTTTTTTAATAGCGTATGCATCATTGAAATGATTTGCTAGTCACTCACTCCCCTCAATTCTTCGGGTTTAAGTTTCAAAATAATGTTAATCTAAGGCTGCCCTACATATACTGCTTCCAAAGACATTGGAATGAAACTAAACATGAAAATTAGGAGGAAACAGTAAGTTGTTTAAATGTCCGTTTACTAGTGCCCCATCGGTGTATGTGTGATTAGTAATGACGCCTTCGGAGAAGTTTAAATTATCGAAGAGGCGCCTTTGACGGCTAGTGCTTAGCAGCTTCTCCTGTTAGAATTCCTCTGGTAACTGACAGAGACAAGTGGCTCTACAACTTGGGGTGTGGGACATTGCAGGAGGCAGGGCTAGTGAGAGGGTCCTATAGGATCTCTTTCTGCAACTAAACTATATATATTCCATGAATATATTGAATTTCAATCAGTTTGTGACCAAAATGTTTGGCTGGCCAAGTTTCTGAACGGTACATCGTATAATTATGCAGAATAAACAAAGCCTTCAAACATACACAAGAAACATATAAAAGCACTCACTGACTAGCCAGTGTGATACAAAAAACTGCTGTTCAGTAACTCTTTGTATTGATATTCAGAGCAACAGGTGCTGTTCACCAAGAACATGGCGCCCATCGTAGCCGAAGAGTTCGGCGAGGCAATTCTAGAGGTTGAGGTGAGTCTGGACTCCGGAGAGGTGCAGTGGATGAGGCAAGGGGTACTGATCCACCCCGGTGACAAGTATACCCTGAAACACAATGGCCAGAAGCGCATTCTCACCATCCACAAACTTGCCATCTCTGACCGGGGCACCTACAGCTGTGAGACCCTCCACGACCGCACGCAAGCCCAGCTCACCGTGGAACGTGAGTGCGCACGTGTTCTCGCCATGCGCTGTTGCCGTTTTGTTTACCGCCGTTGCCGACGACCCTCTCGCACCCTTTATCGTTGTTGAGTTTGAAGGAAAACTCAATTAACTGAGTAGGAGTAATTTGAGTGACGGGGTTTTCTGGGGTGGCACTAGTGGAACATGATGGCTACCAACAGGTGATTGCCTAACCACCCAAGCTAACTTTCAGGCAGTGGTTGCTGTATTGACACAGGATCTCTAGCGCCCTGATCATTTGATTAAGCACGTCAAACGGGCATCAGATTGGTGTTTTGAAGGAAGTGCTCGTTGAGGTACTATTTCATCTTGATTTTACCTGGCTGTCAAGATGCTATTGCGCAAAGGCTACAATTACATTACATGCAAGCACTTTTTTCACAAGAACACTTACTTTCTTGGGACCAGCCACCTCTACACACTATAAAGGGTTAGCAGTGCTGGTATCTAGTGATTAAGACATACTTGTGTCTGTTTTTCTTTGTGCATGCTTCATGGGTGTCTTAGCTCCCTGATCTGTGAGTTAAGGGCTGTCCTTTCAACACTAGTGTGGATGGGGAAGGTCTCTACTTGGTGGCTGCTGTTGGCACCTCCTATGAATTTGGATCTCCTCTCATTGCATCTAAATTTACTCAGTGGCCTTCAAAAATAAGGTTGTTGTCATCAGGTCTCCAAAATAAACAGTTGTTTTTCCACAGGGAATGCCCGTCTGTGTTGGAATAAGCGAAAATGTTGGCAGTTTCAAAGCAGGCTTTTGTGTAAAGCCCTGATATCAAATGACAAAAATATCTGCCTGTCCACGTCTGTGCCTGTGTGTATTGTTAAATACCACTCTGTTCCACGTTGAACGCAAGCCTGCTTGAATGATACAAGACACCCCAGTAGCGTTGAAGTGGAAAGAAAATGCTCGTCCGGTTTTAGTCGGCGTTTGAAACGTTAATTTCGCTTTTTTAATGTGTATTTAAAAGTACAGTTTTCTTGTGGTTCATGCTTGACTTAATAACCCTCAAATTCAGTGCCGTTTATTTTATAAATGTTGTACGAGTAACGTACGCCATTTTGCAATTTTCTTAACAGCACGAAAAATCACAATCAAAAGAGAACTGACTGACATCAGAACTACAGAGAGAGAAACAGCATCTTTCGAGGTGGAATTATCTCATGCCGATGTCACAGGCACCTGGCTGAGAAATGGCATCCAGCTTAAGCCTACAAATCACTGGCGCATGAGTGCCAAAGGACAAGTCCACAGCCTCACCATCTCCAATCTATCAGTAGAGGACACCGGCACCTTCATGTTCACTGTAGAGAATTTGAAGACATCTGCAAGGCTTCTTGTGAAGGGTAAGTCATTAAAACAAAATCTAAATATTGCCAAAGCATCAAACTGACAGTTACCACTATTTGACCTTGACCACAGTAACAATGTGAAAGGGACTATGATGGAAAGGTATCATGTAATGACATGGCACAAGATGTAGTTATGCTATCAACAGCCAAGCAGAAAGTATGAGAGTCCAGTGAGACACTATATGATAGAGATCCAAAGTGGGGCGTTAGGCCAAATCCGTCCCTCGACAAATTCTTTATCTCTTAACAATGGTTCCAGAGAGTGACAGAGTGTTTATAAAGCCATTTGCTTTTTACAAGGTAAATTAAATAAATGTAGTATCCCTGTGGGGATGGATAGATGCCCCCTCCATGTGGCTCTGTGCCACGCCCATGCAAAATATTCTAAACATGCCACTGCACCTGGCCCTGCATGTTTTACCGTTTGGGCCTTCCTACCTGGTATAAGACATTTAAATTGACATATTATTACACTACAATACTGCCACAACATGATTTTATCATTCTGCCTTTATGGTGGCATCAAACCGCTGGATAAAGGCATCCAACTCAGGGTAAATTGAATGTCAAACAGTGGAGGTATGATAATAGATTGGACTGACAGCTCTGTTACTGCTTCTCCTATCCAGGCTCACATTACAAATGCAAAATAGCCTAGCATGACCCCATGAAAAGAGGTAGCTCCGTTGAGTCTTTTCTGTCAGACGCTAGTTTAACCTCATGCTGTAAGATAATCCGCTCCATGGCAAGTCATTCAGTACGCCTCATCCCTTTGAGCTAGGGGTTGAAAACACTGTGGATGACAATTGGATGAAAATGTCATCACAGTAAATTGGAGCTCCCACTGCTAAAATGTGGCCTACTGTTTGTGCAGCGTGCATATACGCATAGAGCAATCTATTTTGGCTCTTGTTTGGCAAACCGGGGCCAAAAATATGTTTCTCTTTTGTATTTGGTTATTTGTATACATATATCAGCCTTTTCAAACAGCATTTGATTTTAAATGTCTCTTGAGAAGCAAATAGCATTCCAATGGCTTGGGACATTGAAATTGTTTGAACCCTCTTTGAGTATTTATCAGCTTTTTATATAAAATGTCACATGATAAGAATGAAAAGAATCACATAATATATGAGAAAAACAAAGCATATCTGGGTTCAGATAGAGGCGAACATGGCCCGGGGTCAAAGAAAGCCAGTTCTGTCTGCATAAATCAACATGCTTTTCCCCCATCAGAGCCCCCTGTGACAATTCTTAAAAAACTGGAGGACCAGAAATTCCCTGAAGGGGCAGTCGTATCTATTGAGTGTGAGCTGTCAAGACACAATGTGGATGTGAGATGGATGAAGGCAAGTACTTATTTTGTTTTTTTTAATCTCCTACATTATATTTGGATGTTTGGATGTCTTTCAACATAGTAGTCCATCAGTCAGTCCATCAGTCACTGGACCCCAGAATCTGAGAATAGGACTAAGATCTGTTTAGTTCAAGTCAGGTCAGGACAGTAAAAAATATTTTTTCTGCAACTACCTTGCATGTTGACCTTGTATGTTTATTTACCAGAATTATTTATTATTATTTATTTACCAAAAACAAATTTCCAAACTAGAACAATAAAGAACAATAATTCACTTAATTAGATAATGAACTACTCTTTAAGATAATCAAGTATAATTTAAGTAATTTAAGAAATTTTAATGAATAAAAATATTTAAATTGATGAAAATGTGTGCTCTCTTCATCTTCAGAATGGGGTTGAGGTAAAGCCAGGCAAGGAGTTACGCATATATGCTATGGGAAGGAAACGCTTTCTTCAGATCACGAAATGTCAAGTCAGTGATTCTGGCATGTACACCTGTGATGCCGGAGAAATTACTACATCCTGCACTGTGGAGGTCTACGGTAAAGTCAAACTTTAACTTATAGTGTAGTTGTACAGTTCGTCATGGGTTTCTAAGTTTTTCTTAGTTGACCTTAAAGTGGCTCGGTAGAATTCCGGTATAATTTCAGGCTCTAGTAGTGAAATGGCGCTGTGTCGCAGTGTAGTGGTAGTCATTATCTATCCATATCAATATCAAGTCCAAGTTATCTAGCGCCACTCCATCTTCTCCCACACAAATGAAGTGAACGGTGACACTCCGTCACTCCAAACTGCTCCTGCAGCATAATCCAAGTGTTGTGAAACCAAACGATTGCACTGTAAATCCAAAAGACCAAAGTATTTAAGCCATGTCTTCACCAAAATCATTTCCATGTTTAATGTGCTGCACAGACACAACAGGAAGAGTTCAGCCATGGAAAGCCAATGGGGACAAAATGCATGAAATCCTGAAATCCCAAATCTTTTTATTTTAAACTACTGGGTAAAGAAAAATGTACAATTTGCATGATTGAACCAATATTGTAGGACCATTAATGAAGTACTGTACTTCACTTTATACTGCTAGTATTACCTATTTGAATTTGATTTGACCTGGGGGGGGTTTTGTCAAGAGGTGCCCACTGCAATCTGAAATATTTGAAATGCTAACTCTCTTGACAGAGCGTGAGCTACTGTTGCTGCAGGGCCTGGAGGACCTGGACATCCATGAAGATCAGAACGCTGTATTTGTTTGTGAGATTTCAGTAGATGTGCCAGGTGAATGGTATAAAAATGGAGAGAGGATACAGCCCACTAGCACCATCAAAATCCGGCAGGAAGGTAAGCTGTAAAAAAAAAAATTCACATTATCATGCATATCTATGCAGAGGACAGTAAATGAGATAGAGGTCCATACTGTTCTGATATATTATATAAAATCGGATTCTGTTTCAACTATTTCTGTTGTTTATTGTTTTGTACATACAAAGAAAAGGAGCAAGTCCTTTCAAGCCAGCAATCTCAATGGATATTATCTGCCAAAAAGTGTTATCATTATTATTTCAGGGACCAAACACTTTCTTCTCATGTGCAACGTGCGAGGAGAGGACTCTGGAGAGATCAAGTTTGTTGCCAGACACATTGAATCTATAGCCTACCTGGAGGTGGAAGGTATTGCATATTACATTAGAATGTATTTTATTTTTAATATAATTTATTTATCTATAATTGTTTTGAATGCTTTAGGAATGCTTGTTATAGCCTGTAACTTTATTTTTGTTTGCAGATAGGACACAGGATCATTTCTGAAAGTGGTTATTATATATGATTACATATTGTCATAGTAAATCACCAACAATTGCTGAGATGCGACACTAAAAACATCAATGTGTTTTATTTATTTGGCAGTGTGTTACTGCTTTCTGTGACCTCACAATATATATGTATAAATATAAACTGGAGTTGTTGGTTTTTTTTTTTTTTAAATCCTTTTCAGAGCTTCCTGTCAACATTGTGAAACCTCTGCAGGATAAGACTGCCCTTGAGAAGACCCGGGTGCTCCTAGACTGCACAGTGTCCAACCCCAGATGTAGTATTCGGTGGTATAAGGGCAGCAATGTCATCTTGCCCTCAGAGCGCTTCGAGATCTGCAGCGAAGGCTGTTACCGCAAGTTGGTCATCCAGCAGGTGGCGCTAGATGATGAGGGCACATACAGTGTGCAGGTTGGAGAATATACATGCTCAGCAAAGCTAACAGTAGAGGGTAAGAAAATGTATGACGAATATGACATGCATTGTATGGTTAACAGTGTTATTCTTTGTTTGTTCCTGTTCTTCGTAACAATTATATTCACAAAGCCTAAAAGACTGAATCTTAATCCCAGAAGTATTACTGAGAAAACTTAATAAATTGTCATAGGCTCTGAAGAAGGCATTTGTCAAACATAAGACATGTATTGGCCTTTATTCATTTCTGCAGTAAGATTAATGTTATGAATATATTATGAAATCTTCCAGAAAATAAGAAAATATTGTTACATTGTTTAAAGGATCATTCCATGGTTAGGTTTTTCACTCTTTAAATTACTTTGCTCTGACACCCTTTATACAGACTGTCCAGCCAAAGGCTTTATCAAAATCAAATCAAAAACTATTATTAAGCAATAAGTGTAAATGTTTACTTTTCTTTAGTCCGTTTTAATGGTAAAAAGTCTAAGAGCAGATAGAACATTTATCTGTGGGTTTTCATGTACCAGTGCTCTTGTTATTGATAGTCCTGTACTGTAACCAAAAAAGAATCTGATGCTCAGCACTTTGGACCCTCCTGCGTGCTAAAGAGGCAATGAAAGCCAGTCAGGATTGAAGTTCATACTCAAACGACATGCCGAAAGTAAGGTACAAAATAACCACGGTAACAGGATGACGTAGTACCATAGCAACAGAGTGCTGGTGAGGCCCCTTCTTATGTTAGGGGATCTGCCTCACTGCAAGAGAGGATCAACTGAGATATAACTTCATAGCTCCATCTACTGGACTAATAATGCTGATGCACTAACATCCACAGGATTTTAAACTATGACTTGTGTGACTTCTACTACTATACTATCCCTGCAATACTTGTCACCAGTAGTTGTCATCTGTTTCCATTAGTGACACGTATGGGATCCATCCTTGGCATGACAATTAAGATGAAGGTTAGGTTGTGACTAGTGGCAATGCTTGAATAATGGCAACATTTTAACAAGTCTTTTTAAAGGCATAATCCATTATTGGTTTGAACATTCATGTCATCACACTTCTGTCTGTTTTGTAAACAGTGTGATGTAGCTGTTTAATAAAATCACGTTGTGACTCAACGTCTATTAGACTTGTTGGCCGTGACGCAGTTTAAGGAAATGTTTGCTGGGATGAAAACCAAAACAATGATGTAATTTCTTGCTTAACAATAACAGTGCAGCACTTAAAAAACAATTGCAGATTGTGCCTTTAAGGGACATATGTAGAAAAACCCTGCAATATCATGTGCAAGATTGAATGTGTGTTGCTGCATTGGGACTGCAGGGTGGGCCCAGGTCAGTCCATTGACTTCACACATAGTCCTACATACGCACTGACTGCAATGAGCACAAGACGGGGACCCACCACTGCTCCACAGCACCATTTTAACTACTAGAGGATAAAACAAGACTAGGTCAAAACCTATTATATGGCTTGACCATGGCCAAAAGCCTTGTCGCTAGAGGGCTTTTAATTTGAAACTGATACATCGGCCAGTGGGGAAACTCCAACACTCAGCCGACCGATGATAGTTGATGATAGTGGAAGTTGGTCACGCATGCGTTCACGTGGTTTTTGGGCGGAACTCGGAAAGAAGCTCAATGTTGTTATCGTTAGCTTGTTGTCATTAGCCTGTTAGCTTTAGCTAACACGTTTGGGCTATTATTGGGTTTAGAAAGCCGGCTGTAGCACAAAGCAGAACGTTACGGTACTAGACCTCAAATAATAACTCTACGTTTTAATGTTGTTGTTGTTGTTGTTGTTGTTGTTGTAGCTCTCCTAAGGTATTATCAAATAAAATGTCTTACCGTTAACAAAATGCTCCAAACCGTCATTGTTGAGTTCGGCTATGTTGAAAAAGACAATGACGTCAGAACTGGGCCAACTGTTGCATCTAGAATTCCGATTTACCCGACCTGGTTATCCGACTCTGTAGGGTGTTCACGTCCAACATATGTTGTGATTTTCTGTTTATATCTTTCTCTCGTAATATTGTCTAAACTAGCACAGTTTTGACTTTCCTCCATCTCGTCCATTCTCCTTTTCACTTCCTGCCCGCTATCTGAATTTCGCGCGTCATCGGAATCACGTGACTACAAACAATGTGACAGTCAGTCAGTCAGTCAGTCAGTGACAGACATTCACGTTTATAGGGCTGGCCACGCTGTTGCACTCCAGCCAAAAAATAACAACTTAAAGATGCTCTACATGATTCTTGTATAATTTCAGACTCTAGTAGTTCAAATGGTGCTGTGGAGCAGTGGTGGGTCCCCGTCTTGTGCTCATTGCAGTCAGTGCATGTCAGTGTGTGTATGTGTGAAGTCAATGGACTGACTTGGGCCCACCCTGCAATCCCAGTGCACCAATGCACATTCAGGTGAAGGCTGTCAATCAAGTCCCTGGCACATGAGCCAACAGCCAAGACATATAGAGGAAATGGGTAGCTAAATCATTCCACAACAGAGATTCTGTTGTAGAATGAGGTAAAACTAGGATTTAGTTCATTGATTATATATGTAAGAACTGTACTTTGACCATCCAGGACCAAAACAAGAGGATTAAAAAAATACTGACATATTCGCCAAGATCCCGTTCAGCCTCTTCAGTTACAAATTACCAATCACATTACGTTCCTTTTGATATGAATGGCCAAACCTATTATGTAAGATGCATCGTTCTATTAACAGCTTTTACTTCTTTTATCACCAACCCAGCCCAGTCTCTGCTGATGGTCAAAGAACTAGAGGATGTGGAAGTGGTGGCCCCCGAGGACGCCTGCTTCGAGTGTGAGGTCTCGGTGCCTGTCCTTAAAGCACCATTGTGGAGCCTGAACGGGGATCCCTTACAGCCAGGCCCAAAGGTGCGTCTGGAGAAGATGGGCACAGTCCACCGGCTGACCCTCAGACAGACCTCCTCAGACATGAATGGCATGGTGGAGTTCACATCAGGAAAAGCAAAGAGCAGTGCCCAGCTCCGTGTCCTGAGTAAGTAATACAAAGAATTATGTCACTTGTCAGTGGATCAATTTGCTGATCTGTGAAAAGTGATTTGCTTGACATCGGGTGTATTTGCATTGTCAATAAAGGTTTTGTAACCCATTATTTGTAAGGGTTCTACTGTATATAGCATATTTATGACATATTAATCAATTAAGCTTCATGCAACATGATTGTATAGTATATCTGATTTAAAATCAATCATTAATGTGTCATTTTCATTCAGTGATCTTTACAAGGAAAGTGTCATTGAATTGAAAGGGTCATTGAATGAAAATGGTCAAACCCAAAGTCAAACCTAGAGTCAAATCTAAGTGCATGAAATTAGGTCAGTAATAGAACCACAGTGTTATTCAAAACATGACCACCAGATGGGGCTAAATGACATCTTTGGTTTACTGCACAGAATTTTGAAGAAATATCACAACTATATGGAAACAAGTAATTTTGAAGTAATGGAAGAAAGAGAAATTAGGTTAAATCAAACGTATACACTGTATTGGCACTACAAACACCACAGAAACTTAAATGTGTGTTCCAGACTGATACTAAACTGCAGGCGTGACTTGGCGTTTTACATGCAGCAGATGGCAAGACATGACATGGCTTCTGAGAGAGCTACATTCTATAAATTATATTGGGTGTTTATGTTCCTGCTCTATCTCCATCCACTGGCATGTAGGCCAAGCCATAGGAAACACATACCCATGGATCCTTCTAGGGCTATTTACAGTTACAGGATAGTAACCTATTTTTAGTTTTATTATGGTGCCTATAAATGAAAGAGTATTAAGTTCATTCATCTGGCTCAGGAAAAGTAGGCCAATAAAACCTCAGCAATACCATATAAATGATAAGAAATTAAAGTAAAGCAACTGTATATTCTGTAGGTGATACATGAGAGATTTGGCTTGCGGCAGCACAAATAAGGATTGGCAAATTGGATCAAATTGATTTGAGTAACATAGTGAGATAGGAAAATATAATTAAAATATAAATATCTCAAAATTAATGTGTTGAATTGGTTGGAGGTTCGGGACAGTACCAGCAGTGTTTCTTTCAAATTTGAAATGAAACCTTTGCCCTTAAGTCCAGTCTGATGGATTTGTACTGAAGCCATTGCATCAGAATTGCTACAGGCTTTAAGTGTTTTTTTGTGGGGTTTTGTTTTTTGTATTCTGCAAAATTAGGCATTTTCCACTATTTTACGAGTTGTGAATCATGAGTTCTCAAGATCAGAAAAGTATCGTATGACTTCATTCAGTATTGCAGTAACTGAAATGATTTAAGAAATTATTTTTTGGGGGCAGTCCTCCCTATAATAACAACTACATTCAGAGTACATTCTGATATGCGTACAGGAACATGGCTCTCCATACGTTTGTTTTTGTTCAGCTATGTCATGCTATGTCATTTCCTGATGTTACAGCATTGCCTTTGCTATGAACAGAAAAGGTTTTGGAAAATTTTAATTTTCACTGCTGCAAAATAAGCTACAATTCAATTTCAGTTAACTATTAACTAATTTTTAAATAATTTGTAATTTGCTAAAGCATTTTCTATTCAATAAAAACTCTTAGGTTTGATCATTGTGTAACACACAAGCAAGTTTTGACAGAATAAGGCCAAGTATGTTGATGGATGCTCTCAGCATGTTTTCGGTCTAATTTTCTCTCTGCTCAAATTTCACAGGTGGCCCTTGAGTGACAGTGACATCATCTTAGTGTCATCACCTAATTAAGAAGGATTTATTGTTTATTGTATTGTCTTGGTTGGGAGATTTTTTTTTATCAAAATCTGTATTTTTGCCAATGAATGTCTCATTAGGATATTGTAACGGTTTAAGAATTTCAGTCGCATCTTTGAGAAGATAACACACACATGCACACACCCATATACACACACACACACACACACACACACACACACACATACTGTATATCTATATATGGCTGCTTGATGGAGCACAAAATCTCTTTTTTAGGACAGTTATACTTGTTTAAATGTGACTTTTACAATCCAATCCACCAGGAGGTGGTCTGGATTGAGGTCTGGATGTACTAAAGCTGGATATTGCTCATATTGCAATATGTGAAAAAAACAGATATGGAAGTTCTCATGCTGCCAATTTGATTGGAATTCTATGTAGCCTGGATACAATATATCCACAATTATCATTCAGTACAACAATGATATGAAAGGTAGAGCGGCAACAAGTAATGCAGACGCAGATTTAAGCAAATGCATAACATTCATAACTATGCATAGCATTCATAACTAGGCCAAGGACACAGATCTACAGCGGTGAGATGTCATGAAAACCAAATCTTTAGAATCTAATCTAAAAAATCTTGTTGAAATGACAACTGCAGCATTTGTGACACAGATGTAAGCAGAGAGAGACCACATGGAATCTGGTTTCTCCCCGTTAAGACAGCCGCGATGCATCCTGTGTAAATCCAGTCACTGCTGTCCTACACAGAACTCATGCTACCATGCCTTATGAGAGATTCCAGTTGAATTGTTTTAATTGCCTGATTTGCAATGCAGTTCAAAGTAAATAGCTGATTTTTTTGTCAGCTTGTATTAGGCTTAGTTAAGGAATGAATTTATTTACAATACATGCTGATTGGAAACCAAACTTAAGATATGTGCTCGACTAGAACTAACATACTACTACTTTACACGTGTAGTTGTGAAATTCTTCATTCAGTATAATTCTCCTGTATATCAAAGCATGGTTTTGTGTGGCTATTTCAAAACTACCGATATGTATTATTTATTCTGAGCAAGGATACCAGCTTGAGGTATCACCGTGTAGAATATACCACGCAAACATGCTACGTTGACAGCGAATGTTTTCATTATACTTTTTGTCATTCATGTACCTCATGTTTAGATTTTGGGTTCCAAATATTTGCCAAAGGTTTCAGAGTTGACCTGCCAAGCGACAAATTCATTACCTTTAACAATATCATGTCTATTATTTCATCATTTGTCCATTGTATAAACATTGTTTTTTTTTAATGTTTTGATGAACATTTAAGTTCAAGGTTGCGTGGAGAAAGTTCTGTCTTGCTATAAAGGGCTTGTAATGTAAATACATTTGGGCCAAAAATCAGGTAATTTAGGAAAGCAATAGGTTGAATGTTACTTGATGAACTCGATTGAGCACAACACACAGTTGTATTGAAATACATTGTTGGGTGGGTATTGACTGAACTTAATGGGGAATGAAAGGTGTTTTCATATGAAGTCTGTTCCATATTCCATTTTTCCATTTCACTTGTTTAACGCTGCCATGTTGCCTTGAATCTTAGCATTATACAAAGAAATTATTGTAGTGAAATATGACCTCTTTCAATAAAACATGCTTTATTGATGCAGGGTACAAATAAGTCTAGTTGTCTTTTTTTTCAATCTTAACACTTGTCAGCAGCAATTTAAAAAACTCAAACACTTATTTTAGCCAGTTTCTTTACTTGAGTGTCAACATTAATACTCGTGTTGCATACAGTAAAAAAAAAAGTTAAATCGTTATTTCAAAAAGGTTACATTTTCTTTCATGAATTGTCAAAATGTTTTTTTTTTTTTTAATATACCAATGTGAATGCTCACACTGACGCAATCACACTGAACACACACACAAATACACACATACACACTCACACCAGATTGGGACAAAGTGAGTCAGGGTTGGAAACAAGACTTCCTCATCAAACTGATTGTACAGCTGTAGTGACCAGTACACTTGACATAATGGATGTCATACATTAAAAACCTCAAATTCAAGTTTAATGATAGGAAGCAACGAAGTGTGCTTTGAAACCAAATATCACACGAACTTCTCTAAGTCAACATATTTCCAGATTACAAACCACTGAAGCCTCCTCATGCATAACATAATCTTACTTGCATTATTAACGTATTACCCATTTTATTCCTTTGTCAACGTGAGGTCAACCTAAAACATAAAACATTACACCTTTTCAACATAGGTAAAATAGAATTATTAAAAACAAATCAAAAGCCTAAAGTCCTGATATATGTACAAAAATAATCTCACCACATCCATAATGGCACTTAGTAGGTCTCTCCATCACATATGAGCTGAACAGTCCAAACTGTCATCCCATCCCAAAAACCTCACGGTTCAGCTACACAGGTTCTTATAATGTCTTTGTATTGCTCCTCCAAGATGTGTTGGTTCGGTTAAGTATGTAGTCAACTAGGTAAACGTCAAGACGGTGATTTTTATGAGTGTAAAACTGGGCAAGACAATAGTCGAAAAGGGACAAAATACATTAGACATTGATTCCAGTACTGTTAGGACTAATGGTAAAAACTATCTGTAATGTAGTTAAAAAGGACTTACTTACTGCATGTTACTTAAAAAGGTGATTTTTATATTGCCTTACAAATGTGACTGTTTGCTTTGTGGCTAGCTTTCCACAGAATGCTGATATACATTATGTGCATAGTGTTTGAGGCACAATCTGCATTCTGTAATGAAATACCATAAGACCCAGCATGTTGAAGAAATGATTCAACTAAACTCTATTTAGAGCCAATCTATCCAACTACGTGTGATCCGGTGATTGTCATTTACTACATACTTGGGCATTTTAAGCAATACATATTAAGTAACGGGATTCAGTCCACCTCAAAACATGATCTTTCAAAAACGCTATTCGATGATTTGTTATATTCTGTGGGAGGACTTATTAAAATGTTTATTAAAAAAGCTACATTGTACTGTAGGGAAAAATGATTGAAATAGTTCATTTGCATTTAGAGAATGGCACAACTGTTTACACAATCCAGGTTTTGCCATAAAAGTCTTTACTGCCACACACCTACACCAACACACTAGCTGCACTGCAAAAGAAGGCTAAACAAGTCATCTGATAGCATATTCAGTCTTAAAATACTATTTATTCAGAAGGGAAAATATTCCAAAACACCATCTTAAAATAAGGCGTATCTCTTCAACCGTTTCTTGGAAACACGTTAAAAATGTCTCATCAGCTTTTCACCCATTTAAAAAAAAAAGAAAAAAAAGTGTTTTTATGACTGAATACAGACTTAAATGACTTGTTCTGAGACATGGTTTGCAGTGTGGTCCTTGTAGTGGGAAGCAGCGTGGAGCCTCTGTCCACCAGCCTCCGTGGCCCCGTGAATACAGCTGCTGGTGATGATTTCCATTATATTTTCCCTCTTTCTGTTAGCTTGTAATCCTCTGCTGCTTGAGAATGTCGTAGATGTCGTCCACTTTGCTTAGTCTCTCAAAGAACGGGATGAGATCGAGGAGTTCGGTGTCTGACATGTCGTCAAACCAGGAAGCTACAGGAACCTACACATTTAAAGTGGAATCGGAAGTTACTCAGTACAGCACTTACTTAAGAAGTACTTCACGGTGCATTCACATACAGCGCAAAGCGAAATTTAGAGATGCTTGCGAGTGCATACAAAGTTAATGGAAGACGCGAACACCGTCGCTTCAGGCGGTGCGATTTAAAGGGGAATTCACGTCCGCTCGAGTTGAAAATCATTCAACTTGAGCGAGAAATTCGTGTGAACAGGTGAGATGAAAATTCTTGCCGCGTTGTATGTGAACGCACCGTAATATTGACATGTAAAATGCTCACAAAACTGGAAACAGGGTAAAGTTTGTTTTTAATTATTTACTGTATGAGAGCTTAATGCAATGTCTTCTTTGTCATTCAAAAGGAATTTACAGCATTTTGGAAACAAGCTTTTAAAAAAAAAAAAAAAAAAAGCTGAAATTCTGCGTGCAACGCGACCGGTGTGAGAGCGAGGTCAACGTGCTTTAAGCGCAAGCTAACCGACTTACCGCGTTGTCGGGATGGAAGACGTAGGAGGCCGGGGAGTTGTCGATGATGATGACCTTGTTGAGGTCTCGACCTAACCGGCTCAGGTCTTTGACATAGTTCCCTCTGTGGAAGACGCAGGACTCCCGGAAGAGACGACTTCGAAAGACCCCCCATTTATCCAACAGGTCCGACACAGGATCTGCATACTAGCACCGGGGGGGAATAAACATATGTAAAGCTATCTGTCCGTGTTGAATGTTATGGCTATATTTAGGTGTGCATGTGATGCATGGCTATAATTATAGCTGGTATATGGTTTATTTGTTTGTATATGTAAAAATGATAAAACACCAACATGAGAACAAAATACTGATTGTGCTGATAAAATA
>OMKK01045445.1:61718-74522 GCA_900302305.1 Polymixia japonica
GGGAAGAGGAGGAGAGGAGAGAGAGAGAGAGAGAGAGAGAGAGAGAGAGAGAGCGAGAGAGACAAGAAGGAGAGGAACATGAGATGCATGTTCATACCTGGATGACAGAATTGTGTCTTCCTCATGTTACCTGACCGTGGTTATTTTCAGTGAGCTGAAAGGGGTAAAAAGACATTGCATAACAAAGTAAAAGGTATATATTTCAGTCGCAAAAATAGCCAGCGCAAAGAGGGGGGTTTATGTAATACATGTGTTCTTCCATTCCAATCTTTAATTACATTAATTTGCGTAATGTAGCCAAATCCGGATACTTTGATAATAATAAAAATATCACATTTCATAAGTATACACAGATATTTAGAGATTTAAAGACAACCAGAACTAGACGAACTTGGACAAGAACAAGCAGAACGGAGCCTTTACAGCGACCAGGGTGACGAGGACTGTTGGCGGCCGTCTACGTTTTTTCAATCTACCGGTTCAAAACAGTTAGTGTTGAAATCTTTGACTACTATTTAAAAGTATTTATAAATAGCTGATGTCGCTAGTTATTAAGATGTAAGAACTTGAGATGATTTGACGTTTCCAAGTTTGGCCAAGACGCTCACATTCATTTACGGACACGAGAAGAAAATAACTATATCACAGTAAAAGTTTAAAAGAAGACGGATAAAGCTTAAATAATTTATGAGAAACTTATATGAAAACAGTATGGTATCATTTATATTCACATACATCCATTTACAAATGTGACTATATGTATCAGATAATTAATATGCATTATTATATAAAATGCCATTCGCATTTTATAATCCAAGTAACTGCAGTTCTTTGGCAGCCCATCAAGTGATGGTCAAGTGATGAGCTGGACTGTACAAGAAAAAGAATCTCTGACAAATTATCTGAGCCTAGATGGCAGGTCAGAACTGTCAGCATGAAAGATTAGCATGCCACTCATGCTAATACTAATCTGTTGCTTTAACAGGGGTATGTCATGGACCTGTCAATTTACTTTTGTGGTGTGAATATGTAATGATTAAAAAGGTATCTATCTACAATGTCTACCTAGTGGAACAGACTACTGTTGGGGTGGGGATCAGTGAATATGAAACAACTTTGCACAGGTGAAACGCGTGTTTATGTGATGGATATTGGATGTACTGTAAATGATGTTTCGTTCTAATGAATTTACTAACTGCCTAGTTTACTAGCTAATTGCTTGTTAACTGGCTTCAAGCCAACACCAACTTGCAATAACTAATAAAACTTTAATTTAACCAATTTCCATGGCAAACTAGAAGTCAAGTCTGTTTGACTTACAAAATCACAAAGTTTCCATTAAATTTGACCAGTTGGTGGAACAGGCAGACAATAGAAACACAAACTACATTTTGATTTGGGGAGGGTGAGGGAGCTTACTGAGGAACACCAGGGTCATTAAGCTTAACTCAAAGCCCTATCAAAAGACAAAATACTAATTAATTATTTATCAACCTTTTGCTTTAGCTCAGATAAACAAATCTAACCCGCTTTCAAACATAGCTCTCAATGTGTTGGGTCTGTTGACTACTTCTTTCCATTAGTGCCAAAGCGGACTAAGCCACTGGAGAATAGTCGCAGCCAGGGCATGCCTGTCGGGGCATACTAGCCTTGGTCCCAAGTTGAAAGGTTTGTGTGCAAACACGTGTGAGGGAACTGGGCAGGTGAGACTAGTAGTGTCAGAAAACATCACGCTGCCCGGCACATTAGGTCTTCTGATATTACACATCACAATGCTTAAAATAGCCCGCAGGAGCAGCTGCTGACAGCGGTTAATGATGGGACTCTGTGTGTATATATAGCCCCGTCTACTCACACAGAGCCATAAACGGAGTCACAAACAAAACCTTTTTGTACCACGTATATCCCACAAGAGGAAGCGGCTAACCTGAGTGTTTGTCTGGTGCGAATGAGCACTCAAGTGCCAAAATGAACAAAATTACAACGCGATGAAGATAGATTATGCTCAGCAAGATAATGTCATTCCTAATGCTTGGGAGGGATCATATCTACATTGCGAATGTCAACATAAACAGAACGCTGCCTAGACAGCGTTGGCTCCATATACCATGTAGGACGGTCCAAGTTCAGAGAGGTCAGCAGGTGCAGCGAAAGGCCATTTAAACGTTTTCCATTTGTAGGGAGTCAAAGCGCACACAAAGTGATGCTTAGTTTCCATCAGCTCATCAGTAATAGTGAATAGTTAAAAGAAGAATTTCCATAATGTATAAAATAGGTTATTCACTTGATTTCCATGGTGATGAGTCTGCTCAGTTTTCAGTTTTGCCTGAGAGAAGTCTACTAACTCAGGTTGAGTTTAGGCTTAAATAGATTAAATAATTTTTAATTAACAACACAAATTATAACAAATCAATTATACTAAATGAAAAAGCGTTGTCCAAAATGTGAAACACTTTGTAGTTTTTCCTTTGCCTTCCATCCATTAAGCATTAGTGAGCAAATTTGTTCATTTCAATTTAACTTTTTTTAATCATTTGAATGTTGTTATCATTAATTGACAACAGAGGTGGAGAACAGATCTAGTTAGTAGCACTAACTAGTACTAACAGTGAATTTGCTCCACCCATGCACTAAACCAGGTAGGGTACTAAACCGTACCTAGGTGAAGAGTTGTGTTAATTATAATCAGCTGGTTTAGCTCATGGGTGAAGCAAATTCAAGGCTAGGACTTCTACTCACTGAACCTGTTTTTTCCACCTCTGTCTGACAATAATGACAGTTATTTGTAGTAAACTGAATAAAAGGCCACTAAGGTACAGGTAAATGCCAGCCTGACTCCGCTGTGCAGATTTGTACCCAATGCCCCGATTAGGCAACCTCCAAAATTTCCGTAAAATAGAGAAACAGTGACTTCAGATGCTAAAAACATGTTCACTCATTACATCATTAAGTTCTTGTTTTTCTCGCCCTTTCTGCAAAGCATCACCTGGATATGTAAATTGATACTCCGAGTGCCAGAGAATACTGTGGCATCAGAATATACCAGCAAACCATTTCTCCTCTAATTAAACACACTTGGCACTATTGCGATTGGCTAAATTCCTTAATTGCGCCTTAATTGCTCTCCAGTCCTTTCTTTAATCAGGTCCACATGTAAAATTATACTGCAAAATTGGGTAAGATATTGCTCACACATATTCTTCTGAGAGACTGACACAGTGATAACAACCTTGCACTGCGTCAGCATGTTTTAGTTATTTAGGTTCCTTTCAGGCTAGGTATGCCTCTTCACTAGGTAGATTCTATTCCTATCCAGACGAATAAAGAATGACAGCTCCCATGACCGACTTTCCGCCACTTTGACAGTTGATATGCTGTTACAATCTGACAGCTTGCTTGACACCCCCTGGAGCAAGTGGTATGTCAGGTTTCAGGGTTGCAGAGCCTGAGATGGGGTCAACTATGGGTTTAAACATTTCTTTGCATGTTATAAACCAGCATATTATACAGCTGTCTTTGCATGGCACTCTTTAATTTGACATGTTGACGATAAACGTCGTATAATTTTAAATGCCCTGTTTTCAGTTGCAGCGATTCAGTGAAAGAAAAGAAGGCCTGACACGCAGCTCCCGCTCTCCTTTCTCTCTGGCCCCTTGCTGCTGGAATGCAGCCATGTCTTGGACTCATGACCCTTGGCCAAGAGGAAGTAATCCAAGAGGAGTCTGGAGTTGGCTGGTGACAATCACCTGGACGCTACTGCCACCCTGTGGCCATGCTCAGCACTACAAGACACAAACCTCAACCCCCCGTCCCCCCCGTCCCCCACCAGTTCTAGACCCATCATTATGTCATTATCTCCGGCACACCCATTACTGAGCACATGTCCTTCGCGTCTCACAAAGATTTTAAAAAGCAATGCGTCACAGTCTGACATGATGCTCTGATTTGGTGCATCATGGTGAAGCTGCACCATGTTGCCGTCATTTGCGACCTTGATGGCAAGATGGGTGAGCCATTTAATACACGGCCAAATTATTTTACTGATGAGATTTGTTCTCTTCGTCTTTGAGAGTGTGAAAATTGTTCCTTCTCTCTCAACAGCATCTGCCATCTCTCACTTTAAAAGACCTTTATCTTTACTTGAATATAAAAAGGTGGGTTGTGCTCAGATGGCCATTACCAAGGGAACGCACAAGAAGCCCAAGTGCATCAATAAATACCACAACAGTCTCACCCATAAAGGTGCAACTGACAAACTCTTGAGTGAGAGTGCATGCGTACTCTTTTTCAACAACGGCCTGCTTTACATTCACACAGTTTTACACAGTCACAGTAAGGCTGTGGCCCAGTACGACCACAGTTTTCTATTGCTGGCCAATCAGCATCCTCGACAGAGCAGTTGTTGGTTAAGTGCCTTGCTCAAAGGCACCTTGATAGTGGCTGTTGAGTCAGGAAAACATAACTCACTCACACAACGAGTTTATGGATTTTAACGGGCCTTGTTCATAAGCCTGCTTCTCCTACCTTTAGGCAACCAACGTTGTGTCACACAGGGTCTGTGGGAACGTTATGCAGCCTTGTCAGTCATTTCTGCTCTGTTGACTGACTATACTGTTTCATCAGATTGATAAGCAATATTTACCTAGTTGAACGGAACAGACCTTACACTCAAGGTTGTAGTTAATAGCGTTTGATCCAGATAGGGACCATGTGCCAAAGAATACAAAGCAGGCTACTGTGCTCTAGGACTACAGGACAACAGATGTGATTTATAAAATGCTCCTTTGGATAGAAATATCTGTAAAATGGATTTATTTTTCCTCCCAAATGATTCTGCGTCAATAATGAAGAAATCTGTGCTATGATGTGTAGCAGGGCTGCTTTTAAAATCACCATTTAGAAATTGTTGAATCTGTTGATTGACTGAAAATATAAAATGTCTGTATCATGTTTCATGGGGATACTCAACAGCATTCTTAGCCATTAATCTCGGTGGAATGAAGCCTCAATGAAATTCATGGAATCCCTGATCTGCAAGCTCAGACAGGAATCACTGAGAAGCTACCTGATAGATAACAAGCTACTGAGAATCCTGGTGATTTAATCACTGCATTTATTTCACCTGGCGATTTCTCTCATCAATTTCTCTAAAAGAGAATGGATATCACGTTGCATACAGTACACTGCTCATAACCACTTCAACTGTTTTTTTTCTCTGGTGAAATGAATTACAATTGGAAAGGAAACCCAAATATGCCATGTTATAGATGTTTTATCTTTCTTTGCATGCAAATGTTCCATTCAGTCCAAGTAGCGTTGTTTCTTTGAGATAGGACTCAAGAATAGGTTCACGCAGTCTTACGTTTGCCCCTGAATGTTATTTTGGGTTGTTTTGTTGTGGTTGTTCTAATAGAGAATCTACTCTTCATCGCCACATGAAAGTAAAGTACCCTGTATAAGTTATTCCTTTGACGGAGAACTGTCCAATCAATATAACATGAACATGGAGTAGCTCTCAGAAAGCTAGAGACCAGAGAAACAAACCTCAAACATGGTTCTTGTTCATACAGTCTAGTCTTTTAGTTCATACGGTCTGCTGACACTACTGCACACTAAATGGACATTTAGGTATAAAAGGTCCAACACTGTGTGTTTCACAAAATCCCATTCATCTTCTATGACAAAGCACCAGACCTTACAGTCTATGTTATGTAGTTTGTGGCTTTAGAAGAGAGTTGCTAATTTTCATAAATACTACAAATACTGATTGGAGAGTCTTGTGTATGCATTAATTCCTACATTGATACTTAAAGACTTTAATCAACGACCAGTAGTTTACTAGCACAATTAAATACTAGCCATTTACAATCAGGAAATGTGTCTGTCCGTGTATGCATGTCTGCGTCTACTTCCAGGTTCATGGTGTGGTCATCTTTAAAATGCGTGAAGCAACTCAACTTCAAAGTCCAAAACAATAACAGTGATCTGTCAAAATGCCTACGCACAGTTTGGACCCCGCCCCCTTTACATATAGACCCATAATAACCGATATTATGCTTAAATTCTGCATAGTTGACCACACATAGTCTTTGTGTCACACCGCACGTACCGTATGTCTACAGCTAAAATGTTTTTTTTTACTAAGTCTTTTTTTTCGCTCATAAGATCTTAGGCGGTGACCCGTGGCTGAAGGCCTACTGCCTGGCTAAACTGACTTAAACGCAACAGGCAAGGCAAGAAGTTGAAAGCAATAAATACACATGTACACACACACTTTTAGAGACGTAAAAGACCGCGTCTAAGCTTGTTAAAGTAGTTACAGAGAGTATTTGTGACCCCGTCGAGCCGCTGGTCTAACATTGTCATGCGCAGGAGAATACCTCCAAAACTTTTCTCCAAACTCACCTTCTTCACGACAAGTCGCCTTTTCCTCCTCATCTCTCGCTACTTGCGTGATTATCGACGACGAGCGGTCCATTGGATCCGTTACTCAAACAAATACACGGTCGTTAATACCCAACGCAAATTAGTTCGAGGGGTTATGGCAAAAAATTATTTATATTTTGCCACTCCCTGTCGACATACGCGCATACTGTGCGTAAAAAACAAAAAAAGAATCACTTTAGATTCCAAAAACTTCTGCAGCGGAACATGTCGGATCCGACTAATTAGAACGCAATAGTTAGAACTCTTCAAACGGGCTACTTTGTTTCTAAATGGGCTTTACGTTCAACAAGTTGATCAATTTCGCCATACAAACATGGGTCTTGACGGTTTCAAGGAAGCCCCATTCTTAAAGTCACAACGCAGGATGTCAAGCTTCTTAACGCGAATGTAGCTCCGCAGTTCAGCAACCGCGTATTTCTCGGTTATATTGCGAGATACGAATTGCGTTTCTATACATTTCTAATGTTTAGAGATCAATTTAATTTCAGTGTTATTTCAACGCATAATTCGCGTTAAATAAATGCCTTCAAGCCTGCAGGTAGAATAGCTTCGTTAAATATCATATTTTAGTGGAGAAACAGAAGTCTGCTTAATTGCGTCTGTTAAACAGCAGCCAGTAAAATAAGAAGTTATTCTCCAGCGTGTTTTTGAAGTTTGTGTTAACTTTGAAGGGTTGACTGGGGCAGCCTTGAAACCGGCCGTGCAGAAGAGGAAGTTAGGGACCGTCTTCAAAGTGCCCAGGCTGAAGTTGAAACGCTCCACCAGACTTCCACAACTATTTTATAGGAAAGTCAGTCGTATTCCTAAAATGTGAATGTAAACATAATATCTACTAATGTTGAAGAGAATTATAGGTATTTACGCCTATACAATGTATTATTATATAGGGATCTAAAATATGTTCAACAGTCTATCAGTCACACTACATTGATTTTTACTGTCGTCGGTAGCACTGTGGACATAATTTCAATTAAGACCGTTTTTAAAAAAAAGTTCTTAGCAAAAGTTTTCTTTAGCCTACTTTTTATTGATTTTATTATTATGTACATTTTGAACTTTGAACACAGCGCCAATATGGCAAGAGCTGAGACAGGCACATACAAAAAAATAATGGCTTAACGCCTTATTGCTGGTGGACTTGAAAGGTTGCATCAAAGAATATCCACACGAGCAAACGACTGGTCTGTGCCGAGATTGTTCTCCACAAAAACCTCGTATTTGCCCGCATCAGAAAGCTTTGCATTTTTAATGGTCAGGATTGTATTGGTGTCTCCGACGTCATAGAATACCCTGGAAGAGAATGACATCAGCATCACATCACCATATATTATCAAAGCTAAGAGCACCAGGATCTTACTGACAATACATACTGACAATTGAGAACAATCCACTCAAAGGCACAGTGCAAGACTTATGAGCAGCATACATGTCATACTTACCTTACATGTATATAAATTTCTTCAAAAGTTTTTTAAAAGTCTTCACTGTATTGCTATCTAAAAATGTAACTGTTGTGTTTTTAATGTTTCTCATTCATTTCCAGTCCCAATAAAACCTTTTTAGAAGAATGCAATGTTTAATGTCATCTTGGAAAACTGACTACCTAAACAATTTCAGATCAGTTTCTCCCTGCACTGATTTGCGCAATCTAGGCTGTTATGGATTATATAGGCATGGTTAAGCGTGCGTATGTGCCTTAACTCTAACTCTTAAGAAAGGCATACCTGTCATCCTCTTCAATATCTTCACCATCTTTGAGCCAGCCAACATCTGGAGGAGGCTCTCCACGAATCTCAGCCTTGAGCACCACTGTTGTTCCTCTCTTGGCCTTGCTGTTGACTGGGCCTTTGGAAACCTTAGCAGGGACTGGGGAAAAAGAGACAAACCATTCGTCGTATCATTGAACAACTAATGTTAAAACGTTGCACGTTGTTTAATATGATGGCAGACATTAAAAACAGAGCGGGGCATATCTCATTTTATTCTCTGTGATCAGCAAGACTGGTACCTGCTAAGTTGTTTTTATGAAGATGTGTGCATGTCTTATGTTAGTTCCTAGACTCTCTTCGTGTATATATAGCATGTATACTGTGTATGTACAGTTTCTAAAGGGTACGTGGGCTGTGTCATGTATGTAGGATGTATTGCCTCTATGCTAATACGAATAACTATCACATAAAGGTTTTGTGACATGAAAACCCCCACTAATCCCCCACTACAGATAAGTGTTATCTGAAGGTTTCTGGCAAGAATAGAAACACTACTAGGCACTAACAGAATTATAGATTTACAGAGATATAGTAGAATTAAGATTGGCACTGGATGTTGGGACTTTTCCATTAATTATCTCACGGTGATAAACAGGTCTTTAACATTGACCACCAGCTCAGTGCTGATTGGGTCTGATTGTGGCTGTTAAGTCTCTTCGCTCTACTAACATCTTTGACAGAGAGCAATCTCTGTTCTATTACGTCATCTGACAAGAGAATTGCTCTATAGCCCCCATGGCCAACTGATAAAAAAAATTACTTTCACGCCTGTTGGAAACTATTAAGGAAATAAGTATTTGTCTGTACACACCCTCCACTAGAATACAAGCCGATCCTGACGTCTGTCCAAACGGGTTTTTGATGGTAACAGTGTATTTCCCAAGATCAGCCAACACCCCATCTCGGACCACCAGCGCCACAAAATCCGGGTCTTCAAAAACGTAGCGGTACTTCGGACCGTCCTTCAGCTCTTTGCCGTCCTTGGACCAGACGATGAAGGGGTCGGGGAAAGCGCTTACCCTGCACTCCAGTTTTGCAGCACTCCCCTCCAGGAGAACCACGTCTTTGAGCTCCTGCAGGATCTTGGGAGGGCCTTTCTCCCGCAGCTCCTTACGTGATCTGTGTGGCAAATAAAATAATGACAGTAGTACAGCAATAAAATGTTTACTATCTCAGTTATTTACTTCTGCATATCAGTTGTTTACACATTTTCTTCAATTGTGCTCAAAACGCATTTAAATATAATTGATGTCAACAGAGATTAAACATTCTCTAAAGTACCTGTGGCCTCGATATGAGGCCTGGATGCGGATCGCAGCCTCCTGGACCTGAGGATCGTTGATGTTCAGGGTACACCCTGGAGGCGGCGAAGCCTTAGCTTTAGACATCTGCGGTGTTCAGAGCAAGAAGTCGGCAGTTATAAGGAACCAGGAAATAAGTTCTCTAGATCAGCTCATACACAGTTGCGTTAGCCTACCTACTCCACTATTTTTTGCATAATCTTAACTTTATCTCACATCATATCTTACCCTTAAGATCCTACTGGAGACCCACTCCACATCAGACCAACTCCCGAATCAGCGGGCTTGGTTTGTTTTAGCCTTTATATCTAGGAGTCCACTGAGGCCTTTTTGGCCCTCAAAGACTAATTCAAAAGAGGCATCACCCCAGACATTCCTTCTCCTTATTGGGAACTACATATTAGGACTAGCTTAGGCATGGCAAGGCTGATTGGAGATGCAGACCAAATGCGACAGACAGAGATGGTTTCCCATCCTTAAATAGCCTTCAAATTAAACACTCCCGAGAACGTGTAGAGCAGTAAATAGTTTAGTTAACCCCAGAAGGAAGATGCTGAAATGTGAGTGGTCCCAGGTGGAATTGCCACACACACACAGGTGGGACATGGTAATGGAGCGGTCTTAGCCCGTGTTGACCAGTCGTGACTGTAGCATGAAGTCATAGACCACTTGTGATCCTCAATTCAAGTGGAAAAAATTAACTTGTGTCTTTTTGAGCATCAGCAACTAGTGGCAGAGAACATTTAATCACTATTAAAGATTTCACAATTACACGGTCAAGGAATTTAAACATATATTGATATGATAAAATATAACAAATAATAATATAATCATTATATAATACATGTTTATAAAATAGAAATGTAACCAACTTTCTTTTAAAAATACTTTCTGGTTAGCAGCTAGTTGTATGACAGTTTGAGTTTAATTGCAAGTAACTCCAGCTTCAATGAATGTTATCAGCACTCAGGTTTCATCGAAGAAAAAGCCACATCATACACATATTTACATCATATTTCCTTTAATATTCATAGCCTTGACAGCTGTCATGCCTATTCCATGCCAGATTCAGAGATTTCACTGAACAAAAAAGAAAAAGCTGCACCAAATACAATCACTCAATAAATAAACAAGTGCAAACACACAAAAGGCAATCCAATTAATATGATATTCAAAGTACTAAAGTATAAAGTACTGATAATAATCATTCATTTAATAAACTATTTTCTTTTCGGGTCTAATACCCATCACATGAGGCACTGCAATACATTCCACAAAATATTGTATAAGATTTTGATACAAAATGCTTTTTGTCATCTTTTTTTGCATTTTAAAACCCTGTTGTCAGTTTACAAGTAGCTGCTAATTCATTTCAGATGATTAAATAACTGAATTAATACATTGCAGAGGCAATTAGCATTATTATGCAACACTGTATTATCATGCTAATTCTGTTTGTTCTCATTCAGGTTAGAACATTCTCCTTTCTATCACCTTCCATTCTGCAGGGAACAAAGACTGAGACAATAAAGACAGATTACTCTGCAGAAAAGAATGGCAGTGATTATGCAACAAAAGCATTAGAATCTTCAGTTCTAGAATGACCAAAAACCCCTATCAGTGATGCAAGGTTTAAAACAACTCGTGATTTTATACATAGTGCAGCTGAATGAGATCTCACACAGACAGCTACATTAATGTCATACGTTAACGGCTGTAAATGAAACCCACAGCCATAACAATCAGCTAAATGACATCTTTCTTGTGTTATGCATTTGTGTTCATCCTTAGTTGAAATTGATACAGGTAAATTGAAACACCAAAATTGTCAAAAATCTGAAATTTGTGCAGGTTTCACATGCGGACCTTTAAATTGGACTTGCCCTAGGATGACAAAGCTATATCAAAACACAATACAACTTATCTACACTATTAACTTCCCTTTAATGCTGAGTTAATTTGGATAATTCAAATGACTAAAGCAACAATAACTTTGATGCATTATTTTAAAAACTTTGTCAATATCTAAACAGAAATACAGACCCCTTTCCTTAGCAGTAGCTACAACAATTGAAAATTAGAGCTGAAAATATGAATACACTTGCTTTCAGTGATGCGTTCAATCAATATCATCTCGGAATTAATGGTGGAGTAAGCTATTTACTAATGCTAACTAATGCTAACTCTCTAAGGGCACTTGTAAGGCACCCTAGTATCTCCCATAGGCGGCCATTTTTAGAGTGTGTATTGTACCTTGGAAACCTTCAATAATCTCACGTCATACTCGTACTCATACTCATATATCATACATAAAAGTCTGTATGTACAGTCCATTTGTAGCTTGATTGATTGGTTTGGCAGAGCATAAATGGTAAATATCCACGTGCAGCTAAACTGGCACCTTTAGAGGGTAGTAATGAGGGTAATGTACATTTTTTTAAGATGAGTTGGAGTCTAATGGGTTGGTTGGTGGGTTGGTTGTGGTGAAGGCAACTCCCAAAACGTGCCTGTCAACACAGCCTCCATACAGAGAAGCTCTCTGGTGATGATGATCCAATAATATTGAACCTGAAAAATCAAACATGTTTTGTCTTGAAAAATAAGAGAATCATTACCGTCGTATTCAATTAGCCCTTGTACAGAATTTACCATTATATCTTATCACCACAATAGAATTTTTTTTTTATTTGTTCAAAGCTCAGTCTGGACCACTACGAGTCTGACAACTGCTTGAGGTACTATAACAATATAAGGATTGGGTAGCTTGATTTACACTGCTCTATCAGTGATCATTAACTTGTCACTGGTCATAACCCATACAACAATCTTTGTTAAATATTAAAGATGTCAATTAAGTGCAAAGTGTAAACATGAATAGAATAACTGTATAACGCCTTGCAAGCAAGGTTATAGATAGATTTCTTTCTACATTGAAAAATATTTAGTATTCTAGATTGTACTTGATCAAGGACTAGAATTAGACCTCATAGACCTTCATATTCAAATCATCATTCTTAAACCATTATTTGGCCTGCGCTCTTAAGATGGCGGCCATGGAACTATTGATGGAACTCTGACCGTAGATATGTTACCATGGCAAAGGATTTTCAACAGAACACTTCTCTGAGTAATCCTTGTTTTTGAGTTGTATACATCGCAGCGCCGTTCATGGCTCCGATACACTTCTCTCACATGAAACAATGCTCACGTTCTTGACAACATCAACATTCTAAGGCAGCCATTTCAGGCTTACCGATGGGGGGGTGTGTGGGGGGGGGGGGGTTTAC
>OMKK01045445.1:74545-89314 GCA_900302305.1 Polymixia japonica
CACCCTGACCGCTGTTTTGAAGAGGAAGCAATTTATCAAACGTGGATTGAAAAAAAAGAAAAAAAGAAAGTAAAGCAAAAATCTTAGTTGTAAAAAGGGGCAAAGATACAAACATTGAGGTACTACCTTTCAACTGACATTCTGCCTTCGATGAAGGTAAAGGATCACTTCATAAAGAAACGCAATCAAGTTGCGGTACGACTGCATGATTTCCCCTAAGGCAGTATTTCTTCTGATTTTCTTTTAGAACCAGTATTGTCTTTCAAAAAACAAAACAAAAAAAAAACTGAACAAGTGAGGTCTTTGTAGATCAGATCTTTGTAGATCACCAGTGCTGGTTTCTTGTGGCTTTGTCTCTTCTCTCCATCAAGTCAGTTGTCTACCAACTCCTGTGAGCGATCACCCCTACCGCTCGGCCCCAAGTCTGTTCTCGCTCTGAGCATGTATCCCCCACCCCCTGTAAGGTCTTGCCGACTTCTGTTTTGGAGTCTCTCTTCACTGGGTCACAGGTGTGGGGGATGGGGTCGGCATGTTTGGCATGCTGGGGCTCGTGGGGGTCTGCAGCGGGCTCTGGTAGGAACGTAGGAGAACCTTGTGCTTGGTGGCGACCTCCTCTCGCCTGTGCTGCTGGTCGGCCAGGAATTCCTTGAGACGCGTGGTGGTGAAGGTGAGAGTCTGTCTACGAAGGCGCATCAGGTAGGCATCTTGGAGCCAGGAGTTATTGAAGCAGTCCTTGATGGATGGACGGGCCCTGGAGAAGAGCAGAACATGATGACCCAAATATTATCAGGCGTGGATCACAGTGGATTTACACAGTGGTTTCCACTTTCTACTGTTTTATTTGGAGATTTAAAAGTATATGAACAAACAGTACTATATAAACTATATATAATTTAAAATAAGGACCGAAAAAAATGAACACAGGCTGCATATTTACTGACATACGAGTGCTAACTGTAAATTTAATAACTGATCAGTTGGTATGAAGAAAATAAATATTTTCTGTGGTTGCAGAGCTGGGTTTTTCAGGCAAAGTTAATTGTAGACGGTTAACTAGGAAATACAATGAGAATCAAACAAAACATACGAGTACATATAGACAATTCATTCATTTTAAATGTGGCAAGCCAAACTGTTATATTATATTATAAACTGTTTGCAATATGCATTGTGCTGGGCTTACCAAGGGTAGCTACAGAGGATCTTTTTAAGGAACAAAGAGGCACTTTGGGACACATTCTGATAGAGTTTAGAGAGGTCGAACTTTGCTGCCTGGATCCTAGCCTCAGTCTCCTGGGGATCATTCTCCATGAAAGGTGACCTCCCACTCAACCTGGGAAAAAACAATAATGTATAGGTTTTTTTACCATATCCACAACACACACAAAGATAAATGCACAAAAATAATTTTATCACATAAAATACATACATCTAGGCTAGTTAATTTAGTCAAGTTTATATTAAGAAATTAAAACAGTATTTATTTGAATGACAAAAGATTCAGCTTCACAGACCATCGCTAAATGAATAGCTACAATGTCTGCCAGCTCCATCTGAACTCTGAACATCAAGACATGAAGTAACACTACAGTATATTTTACATACGAAACAACATCCTCAAAAAACAGCTGACAATAATTCAATCACAAAAGTCCTACGCTACATAGGCCTAAGGCATGCTAAGACATTTCTATTTTAGAACTGGGTGGAAACCCTGAACCCTGCCAGTCCTCACATGATGAAAGTCAGCACGCCCACACTCCAGATGTCAGCTGGAGGTCCCACCACATCTCCTTTTAACATCTCTGGAGCTGGAAGGAGAAGACAAGAAGATGCATAACAAGTCAACGCACAGTCCTCATCCTACACAAAACTATAATTATGTCCGTAGAAAGCATATTGTGAACCTCGAGTTTATGGCTTATTGCTTCCGATGCGCCATGTGTCTTTGCCTGTTGCTAAGTGTATCGCCTGCTGAAATGTGTCAAGGACTAGCTTGATGTTCTCTTGATCTGCTGATTTCCAATGTCTCTATGTGTTCAGGTCTCTTTTGTAACAGGGATCTCCATAACAATGGGAATACCCCATAATGGATCATTTTTCATATAATGCAGACTGTCCACTGTCTTAATTGCTTATGTAAATTCCAGTGTGTTAATCCTTTAATTGGTTATCCTCGAGATCATGATCTCCTCAATGAATATAACTTGGATTTAACTGTGCCTCTCATGACCCCAGTATGTTATAAAAACCAGAACTCATACACATGTACTCCAGTGTTCCAATAGGAGGGCTGAACTGCTTGAGGAAGAGAGGGTTGAAGTTCTGGGCGCTGCCGAAGTCAATGATCTTGATGACGTTCATGTAGGTGACAATAATATTCTCTGGCTTGATGTCTAGATGGAGGATACGCCGGGTGTGTAGGTAGTCCAGACCCTGGAGGATCTGGACGATATAGGTCACCACGTCATCCTCCGAGTAGCGGAATCTGAGGGACCCCAGAGAGCAACAGGCCATGTAAACAAAGAGTTTCTAGACAGAATATCTTCAAAAGCATTTAAAGTGGCTCTACGGAATTCTTGTAGAATTTCAGCATACTTTGTTGAGGGAACATGTAAAAGGTACTGAATCAAAAGCTTATGATATCATTTTTTATGTGTCGAAACGTGAAGCTATTTTTTTCTTAATCCACTCTTTCGGTATTTCTATTTATCTGAGACTTTCTAACGTCTAATGTGTACAACTTCCAGTACGTTATAAAAGGACCAATGTCTTCCAGGATAATGAGTGTTTAACAAAATGTCACCTGTCTATGAGGCTGTAGAGCAGCTCCTTCCCGCTGCAGCACTCAGAGATGAGCACCAGGTAACGAGGCGTGACATAGGCCTCATGCAGGGCCATGATCTTCTCGTGGTGGAGCGACTTGAGGATGTCGTATTCCTGCAGCACTGACTGCTTGTTGTCCGCCTCGTACGGCACAATCTTGGCCATGAACAGGTTGCCCGTGGCGTTCTCCCGACACTCACGGATCACACCGAACCGACCCCTGTGTGATGGGGAGGAAGTGAAGAGTTCATTCCCAGAATGCTTTGTGTCCATTTTGTAAAAAAAATTTGAAATTTGATTTGTCAAAAAAAAATAGAACATCTGTTCTGTAAAAGTGCTTTGTAATTTTATTTTGTAAACAAATCTATGATTTTGTAACAAATGGTGGATTTCTAATTTTGGAATGAAAGTCTTAAAGTGCTCTATCTTATTGTTATGTAGAATTAGTCAAGTATTTCCGATTAGGATGGGCTAATCTAGGTTCATTTTTGCTAGGTTCAGTTTATCTGGGTTCATATAAATCTGTGAATGAGTTGAAACAACTAATAAATTGCTACTGCATTAATGCACATTACCTGGCTTTCTCATCCATGAAGGTGTAAGGTTTCTGGGGAACTCCCTGGCGCAGAGATCCATCGCCGGGCTTCCCCAAGGGTGTCCTGCGTCCCGAGGGGGTAGCCCGTCCCGAGGGGGTGACCCGTCCGGACGGGGTACTGCGACTGTCCCCTCCCTGCACCACCGGCGTCAAGCTAGTCACCAGCACCACGGGCGGGCAGACGATGGGAGTGGCAGAGGGGGCGCCGTTCGCCACGGCGGGGGCAGTCGAGGACGGCGGGGTGACCCGAGCCGTCGCGGTTGGCACGTACATCGGCACCGACGAGATGGGTTTCCCGATAGCCGGGGCGGCCGGCGGCACGGGCGAGGGGGGGCTCTTGGTCAGGGGAGGGACTATATTAACAGGACTCCGGGGTTTGGGCAGGACGACGGGGGGAGGCGCCAGCTTGGTTGAGGGTTTACCCACGTTGATGTTAAGGGTGGTCTTGGCTTTGGGTGGCAAGGCCTGAACAGCGGCAGGGGCCTGGGAGGGGGCTGTGCTAACAGGCAGAGGGGCAGCAGGGGGGCTAGGAACGGTTTGCGTGCTGGGTTTAGCAGGCGCGGGAGAAACAGATTTGGCCACGGACACAGCTGGAGTGGGAGTCAAGGTTGCGGCGGTGGTAGGAGCGACTGGTTGGGCAGGGGTTGCGGTGGGAGCAGCGGGTTGGGCAGAGGGCGGTGTGGTAGATTTAGTCAGAGATGGTTTCATGGGTGGCACCTTCATGGTTGACATCAGTACCACAGGGGGAACTGGGCTAGCAGCAGGGGCAGTCTTGACCACTACAGTAGCGCTGGATTTAGCTGGTTCTGTTCAGGGATGGGGAGATGAGGGATATATTTCAGGGAATTGATAAATAAAAGCAAGTTAACATGTGCAATGTGTTGTCCCTAACATATAATACATATATAATATAATATATACATCCTTTAATTAGTGTAAAAAATAGAAAACACGAAACGTTTTTAACCTATCTTCCAATGCCAATATACTTTGTGTACTACAAGTAAACAAAAGCAAAAAAATTAAATATCTAAATGCGTATTTGACTATCTTAACTGAAATAAACGTCCACCAGGAGATAATACTTACCGGAAGCATCTAGGCATATTGCCTCAGAGAGGTTACTGTAGGGGCCTTGGCCTGCTTTGTTGACACACGCCACTCGGAACCTGAAAGAGCCCCCTGCTGGCAAGTCAACCACATTGTAATAACAGTCTGCCACCCCCGTGGCCACGATGAGCCAGGTACTCTCACCTAGAGAGAAAAGAAGCAGACATAGCTATGTCATGATGTCATGTCATGATGTCAGACTGTCAACGTGAATTTGTCCTTAATTTACTTTTTTGGTTTAGTTATAGGTTAACTATATAGCTGTTTTGCTGTTGTTGCATTTAAATCGAATAACTGCAATGTCAGTTTTTCTTACTGTTTTGCTTAGTTGAAAATATACGCGCACCTTCATCTTCTGGGTAACATTCTTTACTGTTGGACGTACCGTATGTAACCCATTCAAAACCCAGTGTAAAATTGCAGCTGTGAACATCTGACAATAGTGATGTTTGTCCACGTCGGAATAAAGATATAATTTTTAAAAAAAAACTGTTGGTGCACTGACCGTCTGCTTTCCTCTCCAGGGAGTATGTGCAGGGGGCCAAGGTGTCAGAGGGCCTCCACAGGACCAGAGCCGTGTTCTTGTACTTCTGAGGGATCTCTGGGGTTCCAGGGCGATTGGGCAGACCTGTTGTAACAAACATGTATTCAGAAAAGTACCACATTACAGCAGCTCTCTCTCTCTCTCTCTCTACTTGCATTCCAGATGGGTGGTGTTTACTAGGAGTGCTGTGTCGCTTGCACAATCACAGGAAAGTATTTCAAAGTAATTTTAGAATAATCTTCTGCGATTGACAACTCAGCTGACACCATCTGAACTATGCCGACGTGGTCTGCCGGTCCTTGCAGATTAAAACACGCGCTTGGAATTATTTGCGAATGCTTTTTCGACCGAGGTCTGCTTACGGGCAAGGGAGATGGTGCAGGAGCTGCAGATAGAGGCCAGTGGGTTGGTGGCCACACACTCGTAGAGGCCTGCGTCCTTCTTGGTGGTCTGCATAATCATCAACAGCTGCCGGCCGTCGGGGCAAGAGATCATATTCATCCTGGCGTCAATCTCCAGGGGCTTCTTATCTGAGGAAACACAAATCCAAAAACCCTGCAGAAATGGCAAACACGGGATAATCGCCTATTCATTCTCTTGATTTACACGACCAACAATGAATGTTAAAATACATTGCTGAGCTGGCTTTATCTTTCACAAGACAATGAACAACCACCTCAGTAATAAATCATGGAAATGTTATTTGACGTAAACCTCACACAAAGCTGATTGTGTCAGCATCTTCTACCTCCGTTTTACAGCTATAATCTTTGTTGCAATACTTTTCTTTTTGGAAAGCTTGGTGAGAATGACTCATTTCAAATGCATGCGTACTCCTTTTCCAGTATTAATATGCTGGACACGTCCTACATCTCCTCTACAGCTGCAACCATAATGCACACCGTATAGCTATTGAATGTTTAATGCAGGGTGACATACTACTCACTAAATTCTACTCCACTCTACTTTATAGTTTGTCTCGTCTTGTGTTGTAATGTATATTAATACAATGTCAGCAGTCAAAATGTCTCTCTGACTACCCAAGACTAATTTCTGAACGTTCATTTTACTCAGGGAATGAATGACTCTGATTCAGAAGGTCTTGTAATACCTGCAGTTAAGTGATGCTGTGTTATTTAAAGAGTATGTAAGTGCACTGTTTTCATCCATGGTTCGCCTACGACACAATCTGGAAAGATGTGAAAAAGTGAGGTGGGATAAGGGGAGTGGAAAAGAGCGAAAAGGGGGGGGGGGGTTGTGGTGCACCCCAGATTCATTTTTACGAAAGCACCGGTTCTGATTGGATCAGACTGCAAAGCAGGTGACATAGTAAAAGGGAAAATACCTGCTCTGACATCACTGATTGGGGCGTGGCCAGAAGTGCAACACGGTTGAAAATGTCAACCCATAGAGGGCAGTACAACAACGATTTATATCCTAGAAGCGGATGCAGGGCTGTTGATATTAACTACAGGATTGATGCTATTCACTACATAGAAGTCATAACTATGTCTACAGCTCAAAAACACGATTTAGTGCTGATTCGCCCTTTAAAAAGGAGATCTTACCCTTCATCCAGTTGACATGTGGGTGGGGGCTGCCTGCTGGCAGACAGCTGAGAGTGACTGGATCCCCCTCTAGAAGAACATGGTCCCTCAGTTTGATGTGGAAGACAGGAGGAAAGTCTAGGAGCCACAGGCAATAGATATTAAAACAAATGTAAGAGTCAACTTCAATGAAAATAGATAGATGGATGGATGGATGGTTAGACGGATGGATGGATAAAAAGCAATAAAATATAGATTTATGGAGCAATGCATGCTATGGTGATGTATTGGAGACTTACTTAGACTCACTATCAATATATCTGCTGACATGAATTTATGTACAGTGATTTAGCCGTATTTAAGTAAGTATATTAATTATCCACAATCCTATTGATAAACATTGCAGTTATAGTGTCTCTATGTACACTCATGAGGGACTTACCGGAGGCCAACTTGGAGTACTGGCGTGAACGTAGGGCACTATTTTCTCTGGTGATTGCAGTGGGGATATCAGGCTGTGATATTGTCTTGTCTCGCTTTCCTCTGGTCAGGCCCCATCGATCCCAGCGGGACCTGCGCTCCGCCTCCATACCTATCAGAAAGAACAATTATCCTTGTATTATGGTTATAGTATTGTTATAGTGTTATAAAGTATTTCACTCAGAGAACACCTTTACAATATGCGGCATTTTAAAGACAGTGTTATTGATCTAAGATTTTTAGTTAAGCTAAAGAGAGAATCGTTTCATACCCTTAGATGTGTCTGACTTGAGGCTGGACATGGAGTCCAGGGACTCCGATGAGGCACCATTACCGGCCTGAGATGCCAGTTGGTTCTGAGGAACAGTCGTAGTCTTCATGCCACGATTTTCTGACGTTGAACGACGAAGCATGGAAAGAATGGGTGTCCTCTTTGTTTCCTTCTCATCTGATGCCCTCCTTTCTTCTGAGTAGCTGCGAATTCTGGTGGAGATTCCAGCCACTGTTGATTCGATCTTCCTACGCATTGCCAAGACAGGTGATTCATTGGGTTTCTTGACCTCTTTTTCATCTTGTGCTGACTGGGCATCAGCTCCACCATCCATCCGCATCATCTCAACTTCTTTCTTATCCTGTGACCCTCTCCGTCCAAGAGTCCAAGACAGCCTACGCCTTGAAGCGACTTGATCCTCTTCTTTGGCCTTTTCCTCCCTGCGCTCGGCTGAAGGCGTCCTTTTCAGGCGCATAGAGAGCCTCTTCATGAAGCCTTGGTCCTTTTGAGCTTCACGAAGGTCCAGGACTGACTTTGACTTCTCCTCAAGTCTCTTTGGTGTCAATTCCAACGGCCCACCAATTTGGCCAGGCCGATATATATCTTCGCCGGACTCTGCAGAGTCTGGGGACACCGCTTGTGGTTTGTCCTCATTCTTTGACCTGGAGAGAAATTTGAGGCTTCTCGTGAGGGAAGACTCGCGCTTTTTGAAGCGCGCTTCAAAGACCTCTTCAGAAGTAATATCCTGGAAGTCACCTCCCGCTGTGAGCTCTTGTTGAGCAAGGGGCTGTGTGAGAGTCTTTGGTGGACTGGGTTCTTTTGCTATCAACTCCGGTGATGCAACCCTTGAGTAGACGGCAGGGTGCTCGGTGGTTGACAAAATGACTGGCCTCGATGGACCAGGGAAGGCAGAGGGCGTGTTGGCATGGGCAGGTACAGGTGTTTGAGGTGACACTGGGGATGTTGAGGGGGCCGGAACAACCACGGGCGTAGACGGGCCTATAGGTGATTCGTTTAGTGGTTGTACTGAGGGGACCATGATGGTCTGCATAATGCTAGCATACGCCGAAGTCCGACCGTCTGGAAGAACAACACGGGCAGGAAGCGAGGGCGTTACATACGTCGATACAACATTTGACGGAGCCTTCGAATATTGTTGTGTAGGTGTCACCATAACTGAGCTTGTGGTGATGAGCATCTCAGAAGACTTAACAGCCATATTTACTTCTTCTTCTACTTTTTCCTCAACTACTTCTTTATTCTCTTCAGCTTTGGTTTCAGCAACACTGACAGTCTTCTTCTCCACTTCCTCCAACATCTCTTCTTTTTCTTTCTCCATTTCCTCTTCTAGCATAGAGCTTTCAGCCGCAAGAGGAGGAGTAGGTTCTCTCTGGCTCATATACTCCGATTCCATCATTGGTTCCTCTGATATGCTCATGTCCTTCTCCGAGAAACCGCTTGTGCTTGATCTCTCATCGAAGTTACTATCTGTGGTCAAACCATCCATCTTTTCACTCATAGTCTCATCTGGCTTTGTCTCTTTCTCCATTAATGATTCCTCGCTCTCCATTTTGGTAGGACTCTCCTGCACAACAGACTCTGGAGTCGGTGGCTTTGGTGAAGGCTCTCTGGGAGTTACAGGACGGGAGTTCAGCTTGAATTGCTCAGTGAGACAAGACATAGATATAGCTTCCTTGAGCTTTCGCTCCTCCATCTGTGCCAGGGGGATCTCCAGGGGGGCTCCCGAGCGTCGGTGCAAAGGAACGGGGTCTGGATCACCTTGACTAAAGGAAGCACTTTTGCGAAGGACCTTTGGTTTAGGAACATCGTCCCTTGGGGATTCGCTGGATGCGGCCCTGGTTAATGGCGGCGGGCCCAAACGAGGGCCACGAGAGTAGCGCTCCAAGGATGATGCGCGTTTTTCATCTCCCATTCCTAGAGTCTCCAGCAGAGGGCCCCGCAGCCCACTCAGCTTGTTGTCCACGGCGCCTCCGCGAAGCAGTCGTTGTCTCATGAGCTCCAATTTCAGAGCATAGTCCTCTTGACTCATTTTGGCAGCTCCTGGGCTGGCGCTCCTCCTTGGTAGCTCCATAGACACAGCCTTTTTGAGGACTCTCTTGCCATCTTCTGGGGTTCCTTCTCCAGCACCTTCCTCGGGTGTGATGCGAAGTAACAACGCACTGTCGGCTGAGCCTCCTCGTCTTAGCTCCCCTCTTCTTCGCCCACCCTCCGGTTTGTCTGACTCCATGCTGGAACCCCTTCGCAGGGGCCTTCTGGACAGCTCAGACCTTTGCGGTAACTCAGCAGGTGGCTCTTCATCTGAGGAACCCTTGTCATTTTCTTGCGTTGACCTCTTTCTCAGGCGACCTTTACCTGCAGATTCTGCTCTTTCTTTCTCTATCCCTGTAGGTTCACACTCCATTGCCTCCTGGGCTTGATCAGCCAACCCAGACGAGCCAGAAGTGCCATTCTGCCTCCCTGCGTCCTGCTCATTGCTCTGGATATCATTAAGGGACATCCTTGATCCAGAGAATTCCATGTTGAGAGGCATCGGAATGAAGGGGAGTTCATCAATGTCTTCGTCAGAGTCTGAGGATGATGATGGCAACGGTGAACCCTCCTTGAGGTGTCGGGGAACTGCGATGGAGATATGGCTGGAAGAATCGTTCAGCAGCTCGGGGATGGACCTCATGACCATTTTGGATTTGTAGCTGATTAGAGACCGCTAAAAAGGGGTAAACATGACAGTGACAAAAACCGTATGAATTTGATATGAGACAAATAAGTGTAATTGAACCAGTTGTAGGCAGTATAGAACAACAAAATCAAAATAAACATTTGAAAATTCCTCACCTGCCATTTTCTGCGAGACACAAACTTCTTCAGGGCCTCTGTATTTACAGCCTTCCCCTTGCTAAGTGTCTATTAAACAACAACAGAAGTAATAAACACACTAAGAGTAAATGATGGAAGTGAAAGTCACTGTAAAACATAAACAAAATGGTTCTGGCTGATGATATAGTAATAATCACAGCCACTGGTCTCGTCTCACCTTAAACCAGGGGTGTCGAAGACATTCCTGAGTATCTGGCCTCCTACAAGAACAATATTTGTAGATATTATATTTCAATTTATTTCCACTTTTCTTTGTACATGTAATTGTTTAAAAAAAATGCACATTCTAAGGGACATTTATACTGACAGTTATTCCAGAGTTTTTCATAGTTTCTTCATGGATTAAACATGTTTTATGATGCAAGTTTGTAAAACACTGGGAAAGATCTTAATAGACTTCTAATCTCAATTAGTCTTGTGTGCAGCCAAATCGAAAGCATATCTACTCACAGTCTGTCTGCTACCAGTAGTTTTATGATGAAACCCTTAGCCTCTCGGCAAAGGTCAGCAAACATGCTCTCCTCGAAGGCCACGTTGTAGTTCCTAATGTTTAGTACGGAGCTGCGGTCGTTCTCTCCAGCAAATGGAGAAACACCTGTCAGGCTTAAAAGAGAAATACACATTCAACACCCCCACTAATTATAAGCTCAGGTACAGCGAACCTGAACAGGCGTATGAATGGCCTAGACTGAGACGTAACTGCGTCATATTCATTTTTACTTACAACAGATAGGCAACGACTCCGATTGGCCTAGGGAAAGAAAGAAGAGGATTAGATCCAAAAAGAGAGATGTTGCGTTTGGGATATGGCGGAAATTTTCAGCATTATCCTAAAGTCTTTTTTCACAGACTGCAGATTCTTTACCAGATGTCGGTTGCTTTTGACACAGGTGTCTGATTGACAATTTCTGGTGCCACAAATTCCGGTGTGCCATATTTGCAGTACTGAGCCTCATCAGGCGTGAGCTCCACTGCGTTGCCAAAGTCACAGATTCGGATCTGATCGCCATGGGGATCTGCCATGAGTATGTTATCAGGCTGAGGGCAAAGAGAAGAGAATTATAATTCCTTATAGTGCATACTGCAGTCATGAGAGTTGTTCTCTTGTGGTAACTTGCAAAAAACTGTTTTTTTTATATACACATACAGTACATATCTGATATAAAGTAAGATTATGAAAGGATGGGGGAATTTGGAAGGAAACGTGATATTAAAAAGACAAAAATTGGCCAAAGAATCACAAATTAAAACACAGCTGGATTTGCATGAGCATCTACCTTGATATCCAAGTGTATAATGTGCTGGTGGTGAAGGTAGTCCACTCCCTCAAGCACTTGTCTTATACAGGAACGTACCTGGACGCAAAGGAATGTAAAAGTACCACTACTGTGTTTGCACATCATGGCCTCATGATAATTAAATCCATAAAATCTAATTAAATCACTGAAGTTTTGAGGTGAGATCTAAAAGACACACGGGGCACCACTCACATCAGACTCCATCACGGTAGATTTCTTGGTAAATCTCTCCAGCAGCTCCTCATGGCATCTTTATACACTGATTAAGAACGTATTCTTTTCGAAATGTTTAATCTTTAACACAGTAAAGAGACGTACCGTATTTTTTCCAGTTGTGCTTACTTATTTCCAATAAACTGCAACTGCAGTACAACTGCACGTGTATTTGTCAAAAACTTCAGAACATATATACATATACACATACTAAACACAATTATAAAACAAAAATAAAACAATTGAGTGGGAAATCTTACAAGGATACATTTCGGTGATGATGATGACTGCATTCTTTTTCTCAAACGCATCGTGGAAATAGAGGACTCTCTCGTGGTCCAGCTTGGACAAAAGCTTCATCTCTCTCAGAGCAGAGGCCTTCCTTTTGGCCCGGGCAGAGATGAACTTAGCAGCGTACTCCATTTTCCCAACCTTTTGGGTTACGCGTTTCACATAGGAGAAGGCCCCTCTGAAAAGAAACATTTAAGCGTGATGTTCGTTCATATCTAAAAAAAAAAATCACTAACGCAGTCAAAGATAATTCAATGTCCATTCTTTCAAAATAGTAAAAAATAATGACATGAGTAAATACATACTTATTGGCAATTTGTTTAAGAACAGCTTAAATTGTAGAAAGTAGAAAGGCCAATAGAGTTGTCTTTAGTTAGATGCTATTAAATGAGCCTTTAAAAGACGCCTTACCTTCCAATTTCCTTGTGGATGTCATAGTAGTCTGTCAGTCTGCGCATCTTCCTCAGAATGGTCTCCTCATCCTCCATGGGGTTGTCTTTTCTTTTAGCTAATGGGCAACAGTTATAGATCAAAGGACTAGTACAGTCGCCGTCAAAATAATAAGTCCTAGGCTGGTTCAATGCCCACCGATAGACTAAATCAAAGAGCAATATCCATATTCCCAGAACTATTCTTCAATGCTTCTTTTAATGCACAGCAAAACAGAATGTATGTGTATATGTATGCATGTATTAGTGGGGAAGTATTGAGACCAAGCTATTCACTGGATAATTAAATGAGTAAATCTTAGCAGTAATATAACGAAAGAAAATCTGCACACTGGATTACATTTCTTTATTTTGTTGTACACATTCTAAATGTTATGTTATAATAAAATAAGGAATTTTAATCCAGTTTGTGGATTTTCTTTTGTTATATTACAGTTCGCTATTTTTATCCAGCACCTGCCGTAAATACAGGTTAGATGTGTACATCTAACAGTAACATGCTCCTATATGCTTTACTTCTAGTCCTCTGTAGATTTCAATTGGTTTCAGTAGATTCAGCCACGATCCTTTACCTTCATGAACGGTGAGTTCGGCTTTGCAGGATACAGATCCTGCCAGGTTTCTGGCAGTGCAGGTGTACACCCCCGAGTCCTCTTGATGAGTGTTAAGAACCACCAGGGAGCACTCGTTGTCATCGTACACAAACGTGTAATGACTGCTCTCAGACAGCAGGATGTCATTCTGAAAGACAGTAAGAAGTTGCATCAGTGTTACATGAACCTTCTTGCAGTTTTTTGTGTCTGAGAGAAAAATCATACACCTTCCTTGAGATAAATACCTTGAACCAGAGGATGTCTGGGATTGGTTTGCCCTCCACAACCACAGCAAAGCGAGGCGTCTCCCCTACATTCACGTCCAAGTCCTCCATTATAGTTTCAAATGTTGGTGGGGCTATGGAGATGGAGAAATGATTAATTATTTATATTACTAGATTTCTTTCCTCAATATAAAGACTAGGTGGTATATGGCTGGACCGTGGCCAGAAGCCTTGTCGCTAGAGGGCTTTTAATTTGAAACGGATACATCGGCCAATGGGGAAACTCCAACACTCAGCCGACCGATGCCGCTTTCAAGTGCATGTCGGACTGATCGGATGATAGTTTTCTCCCGAGAGTGGAAGTTGATCACATGACTTGCGTGCATTCACGTGGTTTTTGGGCGGAACTCGGAAAGAAGCCCAAGGCAGATGAAGCCAAATGAAGGTCTATTTCACTGGTTTGCGAAGCCGGCTGTAGCACAAAGCAGAACATTACTGTACTAGACCTCAAATAATAACTCCACGTTTTAATGGTATTGTTGTAGCTCTCCTAAGGTTTTATCAAATAAAATGTCTTACCATTAACAAAATGCTTCAAACGTTCATTGTTGTGTTCGGCTATGTTGAAAAAGACAATGACGTCAGAACTGGGCCAACTGTTGCATCTAGAATTCCGATTTACCCGATTTGATTATCCGACTTTGTAGGGTGTTCACGTCCAACATATGTTGTGATTTTCTGTTTATACGTTTCTCTCGTAATATCGTCTAAACTAACACAGTACAGGCTTTCCTCCATCTCGTCCATTCTGCTTTTCATTTCCTGCCCTCTATCTGAATTTCGAGCGTCATCGAAATCACGTGACTGCAAACAACGAATGGTGTAACTTCATCACTCAGTCAAAACATTGCGTATGGCAGCCCTAGCCTTGGTCTATTCGACCAGCGAATACTTCGCACCGGTGTGGTGTCGCAGCGCTCACACCCGCCTCATCGATCCACCTATAAACGAAGCCTTGCGCATTGTGACTGGATGCCTGCGTCCTACCCCCGTGGACAACCTTCCCATCCTTGCAGGCATCCAGCCCGCTAGCCTCCGCCGCACTGGAGCCACAGCATGTCTCGCCTGCCGGGCCGTGGAGCTTAACCACCTGCTCCACGACAGGCTTGCCACAACAGCGAAGCCCCCCCGGTGCCTCAAGTCGAGACACCCATTTGTGCCTGCCGCACAGGTTCTCTTGCAGCAATGCAGAGACCTTAACATCAGCGAAGCAGGATGGGCGGACTACACCTGGCGTGCGGAGTGGGAGGCAAACACCTCCAGACTCCGTGATTTTATCCCGACTGCCGGCCCCCTCCCCACCGGAATGGACCTACCCAGACCAGCGTGGGTGAGGCTAAACCACCTACGAACCGGCGTCGGACGCTTCCGCT
>OMKK01045446.1:0-12485 GCA_900302305.1 Polymixia japonica
AGATATCGTGTGTGTGTGTGTGTGTATGTGCCTTCAAATCACTACATTCAGTGCTAAACACAGGATTTTCCTCTAGATTATCCCTTTATGTAATTGGTGGGACACTGTGACAGATGTGTGTCTCTGTGTGTGTGTGTGAGAGAGAGAGACAGAGAGCAAATATGTGTATTTTTATTTTTTTTAAGATTGGCGATTGAGATTACTTGCACTTTGTGGATTTATCTACAGTATTAATATATGGAATAGTACCTTGAGTCTAATGCTTAGTCAGGGGTCAGGATGCCATAACAATGTCCAAATGTAAAAGTATTGGTAGATATGGTCTGTATGTATATATGTGAAAGGCAGAGAGAGAGAAACAGAGCAAGAGACACTCATCCTATAAGCCTTTTTAGATGCAATGTTTTGAGATACTTGACCTGTAGCTTATAATGACGTTCAGGAAGAGATATTTTCATATTCTGTTAAGTAGAGAACATGAAGACAATGAGAACAAGTATCCTAGTAGTTAAGAAGTGTTAGTGCTAAAGAAGTACCACTAACAATCGCTAAAGACGTGAGGGGTTAGATTGTTTTTAGGTAGTAGGGGAGGTTGGGGAGAGGTGGGGTTGAGGTGTAGCCTGAAGAGGTGGCTTTTCAGTCTACGTTGAAAGATGGGGAGTGATTCTGCTGTCCTGACTGTGGTGGCAAGGTCATTACACCACTGCAGAGCTAGGAGGGAGAAGAGCCATGACCGGTTGGAGTGGTGGGCAGGTTTCCACAGGGGGGGAACCAGGTTCAGTCAGTTAAAGAGTTTAGCTGACTTAATTTGGGGAGTTGTTTTTATGTAACATGCCAATAATTGTTTTGAATGCAAATATCTATTAAATCTAATATCTAATAAATCTAATAAAGTTGAAGTTGTCTGTGTGTGTGTGTGTGTGTGTGTGTGTGTGTGTGTGTCTTTAATGCACGCCCACACCCGAGGTCGAATTGGTCTGAAAATATGCATGGCGGTGTTATGATCCAGGGAAGGTCATGGGCAGGTCAAAACCCCCCATAAAATTATGATCTATGCATGTTCAATATTGCCGCCATTATCACTTTAATTTTCTTAAAGGACACAAAAATGACCCCCCATACAGCATTGCCATCCTTTTACATTAACTAATTTCACATGTCCATCCATCCATTTTCTAACCCGCTTCATCCTGGTCAGGGTCACAGTGGCAACAGGGCCAACAGATCAGCCCAGACGTTCCTTTCCCCAGCAACTTCCTCTAGCCTTTCCTGTGGGATCCCTAGGCGTTCCCAGGCCAACCAAGAGATATAATCTCTCCAGCGTGTCCTGGGTCTGCCCCAGGGTGTCCTTCCAGTTGGACATGTCCGTTACAGCTCCAAAGGGAAGGGTCCAGGGGGCATCCTTACAAGATGCCTGAACCACCTCAACTGACTCTTCTCCATGTGGAGAAGCAGCAGCCGTACACTGAGGTCCTCCCGGATCACGGAGCTCCTCACCCTATCATGGATAGTGAGCCCCGCCACCCTCCAGAGAAACCCCATTTCAGTCGCAATTTCATTCTTTCAGTCACTACCAGCTAGCTCATGACCATAGATGAGGGTGGGAACGAAGACCGACTGGTAAATTGAGAGATGAGCCTCAAGGCGACAATTAGGTACAGTGCCTGCATTATCGCAGCTGCTGCACCTAACCAGCGATCAATCCTTTGATCCTTTTTACCCTCATTCATGAATAAGACCCAGAGATACCTGAACTCCTCCACCTGGGGCAGTTTCTCCCCCCTCACCTGTAGGGGACAAGCCATCTTTTTCTGGAACCATGGCCTCAGATTTGGAGGTGCTGATCCCTATCCCGACCGCATCACGCTCGGCTGCAAACCGCTCAAGTGCGTGTTGAAGATCAATGCGATGGCACCAAAAGGACGACATCCTCTGCAAATACCAGTGATGCCACCCTTATGTCACCAAACTGGACAATCTCCAGACCCTGGCTACACCTTGATATCCTGTCCATGAAAACCATGAATAGGAGAGGAGACAAGGCGCAACTTGGCCCCCCATATTCCACAACCTCGGGGAACATGATCGGAAGCCTTCTCTAAATCCACAAAACCCATATAGACAGGTTGGGCAAACTCCCATGCTCCCTCGATCATCTGCAACAGGGTAAAAAGCTGGTCTGCTGTTCCACGGCCAGGACGAAAACCACATTGTTCCTCCTGAATCGGCCGGAGTCTCCTTTCCAGCACCTTGGCATAGACTCCACAGAGATAAAATGCCCTTCCTAGTGCTTGAGGTTGAGCGATACCAACTAGATATAGTTGGGCTCACTTCTACACAGTGTTGGCTAGAATCCAACTCCTTGATAGGGCCAAAGGTCAATGATCGACTTTGTAGTGGTGAGGTTGGTACAGAAAAGGCATAAGCAACACGATATAAGCAAAATATTAACAAGTATTAAACAAGAAGAGCTATACAAAAAGAATCAACAAATATTTACACACTAGTTATTGTGTGTACCTCAATAGACTCTGTAAATACATGGGAATAACATCAGATAACACATGCATTTCCAAAGTATTTCCATATAGCCTTAAGGCATTCCTCTTCACCTAAGCTCTAGGAAAAGCTTCTCAGGGGCTCCTAGACCTTAACTGCGGGCAGGAGAGACAGCCACATCATTACAACGTGGCACAGTAGGTTGCATTCGTTGACCTCCACAAATTCACCAAATTACGTCAACTGTGCTGTTCTGGTAGCCAATGTAAAGGTTTCCTGCAGCATATTGTGTTGTGTTGTGTATAATATGCACCAAACAGTTTATGATACACACTGTTTGACATAGTTCATGCTTGCATTGTCTGCAGTGTAGGCAGACACTTTGTTCAAATCCAGCCTTGACGTCTGCAGCTTGGACAGTAGCTGATTAGCAATACTAGCTTAAGACATTTCATCTGAATCACTGTAGAAGTGCACTCCTTCAAAATTAGGGTAAAATTAGTACCACAAAAAAATGGGGAAACATTTGGTTATACCTTTGTTTGAAGCATCTGTCACAATCTGGCCAGCCTATCTTGACTCCCGACCCTTCAACCCTGTCGTCATTCTTGCACTGTGTGGCTGTATGAGATAACTAAATCATGTTATGTTGCAGTAGTCCCTCTCTACAGTTGTGAGTAATTGTAATTAACTACATCAGAAATAAGAGGGTTTTTTGTCTGTGCTGAGTTGCTCTATGCCTGCTTTGTAATTCTTTCTTTCTATAATTAATATACTTAGTTTCCTTTGGCTCTTACTCTTATTGTTTCCACTAGTTCACATCTATCCATCTCCCTCGCTCCAACACTGCTCCCAGGATGCGGTCCATGTGCTTGTGCCTTTGTGTTTACATAACTCCCATAAATCCCATGACTATCCATCTCACTCTCTCTCCTGTACTGTGCGCACAAACACAAACTACAGAAAATCTCTTCAAAAGAACAAAAGATGAGATAGAAGAAAGAAAAACAAAACTTAATCAATTTCCATTTGGGTTTTTTTCTAGGTAGGCCATTCTTCTGTCTCTGCCCTTATTATATTATTATTCATAAATAACCATATGCAATGTGGTGCTAACAATGCTAGAGCATGTCCCAGTGGGCATATCAGAGCTGACTGGCATCATAGTAACTTCTACATGATGACCCAGTTACAAGCCTTATTGAGGTCATCCCTAAACACCAGTACAAGTAGTCCTGTTCCTTTGCATCAGCATCCTGAATGGGGTAGTAGCCATAAAAGATGGACTGTAAACTAAACCGACCAGGCAGACAAATAAGAAAGATCGCTGATGAACAATTACTGTCAAAAGTAAACATTTGTGACACATGAAAAACAACACAGAAACAGAAGACTCAAAAGACTGGCAGCTGGAAGTGTGTAGGTAAAACTAGGGACAAAAAATACTGCGGACTGCATTGTCATGTAAATATGTGAGGAAACAAAATATGTGGATAGGTTGGTCACTCACTGAGAATCAATTCAATGCACCAGCAATGTTTGACCCATTTCAATAATATTCAACACTGCAGATCATTGATTGACAACTTATCAAGTTTAAGTCAAATCGGATAAGAAGTGGGTGAGTTATTGCGGTTATAGGCAGACACACAGACCAAGGCGTTTATTGTCATGTGCACAGTATAGCACAGGGTCATTCTGAACAGTGAAATTATTGGGACATGGCAAGCACCAACTACATAGTAGGCATAGACAAAAAATTAATTAATTAATTAATTAATTAATTAAAAAAAAGAAGATAAATATGTATGTTGTTAAGAGAGTCACAAATAAGGGCAGGAATATCAAAAGTATGCAAAACAGTAGAACACAGTAAAGCTCCAGCAGCAGTAATGTGAATATTAAATATTATAAATATAAGGAGGAGTAGGAGTGCAGATGAATATGCACATAAATTGTGGTGATGTACATTTGATGCACATCAGAAGGTAACCAGAGCATACATGAGGTGATCAGTGTGATCACTGATATTAATGTTGCTGGTTGAGAAGCCTGATGGCTTGCGGGAAAAAACTGTTTCTGAGTCTAGTAGTCCGGATGCTCCGGTAACGTCTACCAGACGGCAGTAGTGTGAACAGTCCATGGCCTGGGTGGCTGGAGTCTTTGGTGATTTCCGTGCCTTCCTAAGGCATCGCGTGTGGTAGATACCGTGCAGGGGGGGAGGTGGCAGCCAATGATGTGCTCCGCTGTATTCACCACCCTCTGGAGGGCCTTGCAATCAGCAGCGGAGCAGCTGCCGTATAGCGCAGGGTCTCTGCAGAACTCTGCAGTTCTGTCCTGCCGGTAGATGGTAAATCCAGCCGGGGTAGCAGCCGAGTCAGGTACCGTTGGCTCCAGCCAGGTCTCAGTAAACGGCAACACGCAGCAGTTCAAAATGTTAGTTTTGAGTTAATCTGCGTGTGTAGTTTGCCCATTTTATTGTCCACGGATTGAACATTTGCCAGTAAAATGCTCAGTAATGGCGGATTACAGTATCTCGTCTGAGATCTGCACAGGATACCGTCACCTTTGCCTCTTTTCTTTCTCCTAGTTGGTAAACACAGCACTCCAGTAAGTGGAGAAAAAGTCTGTGTCCAGTGACGAGCGAACTACCAAAAGTGCTTGTTGATCATATTGTATGTACAAAAATAACAACACTATAGGTAATAATCAACAAAAAACTATGTATTGAATATGGAGCCATTGTCAGTGCAACCTTCCTACGGCGCACCCAGACAGTAAGAATAGATAGATAGAAGAGATATCAATTAAACAAATGATGCAACATAATGTGGCAGACAACATAAAAATCACCAAGAATACATTTTAAAAGGGTTGTGGTTGTGGTCTGTCAACCTATCCATCATGTTTGAGCCAGATTGGATAAGAAATGGGTGAGTTATTGCAGTTATGGACAGACAGACAGACAGACAGACAGACCAAGGCAAATGATGTGTGAGGCAGGAGGGCAGGAGCCCTTTTTTATATAAAGTTCATGACGTAGATTAGTACCAAAACGGTCGACTCTATGTCAGCATTGTCCTTGCAAGGCTCAGGCTGATTTAAAACAGCAGATGGTGTGTTGAGTCATTGAAAACGAATGAAATGAATGAAAATTAAATGCCGATTTTTATAAATGTAGTGTCAATGTCAATATTAACACCAGGATTGATGTGTTATATCATAGTGCAGTCATATAATTTAGTTTACAGCTAAATTTAAGTGTACAGTACTAAACAAGTGAAGTGAAAACCAGTCAAGAGAATATTAATGTTCATTCTGCCAACTATGGCCATTATTCTATTTGACTGTTGTTGGATTTCACCATCCCATCGGGCATCTGTCCAGTATGCCAGACAGCCAATCTGGGTCTGGTTCATAGTATTCATAGCGTGCAAATGTAATATTGGTATCAACAGAAACCTAAGAAATTTTCAGTGGTGTATAAAATTGGTTTTGGGGTCAATGCAACTGCAACTGATTTTGGTACAGCAAGCCACATATCTAAAAAGTGTCAGTTTGTACTGTAGTTTTGTAATTATAGCTCTAAAATGTAAAATATAAGGTGTATATACTGTGTATTTGTGTGTAGCCTAATACAGTGTCTTATATTAAATTGTATTGAAAATGTCATGATGTCAGGTTTGCACTGCAGTTCATCTTTGCTAAAGCCAATTTTTATAAATAATAAATAATAACAAATAAATAATACATTTTGGCACTTGGCTTAACAACATATATATACAAAATAGAATATATTCTGTTTTCTTCTTTATCTGTAGAGAAAGGTGGGAGACAGCAGAATTGAAAGGTAGGTGTGTGTAAAAAAGTGGTCAGAACATTCTCTTTCTCATGGAAAAAGAAGAGCGATCTGGCAGCAGCTCAAGAGGAGCTTAAACTACCCAAGTACAAATTGATCACAGAACAGTGGTGGTACCGTCAAAACATGGTTGGAAGAATGCTGGAGCAGGAGAAGGCCATTACAGAGGTCCAAGATGTTGACCTGTCCACAAGGCACTAAATCTACTTGTTGACTTCACAGATGCACTCTCAGAGGAATATGTCAGTGTATCTTATGTGAAGCCTGTGCTCTACCTCCTCAATGAGGAGGTCCTGAAACCAGAAGCTGAGGACTCACAAAGAGCTCACAAAGACCATCAAGACTACTGTGATCGGCTACTTGAATGAGAAATATGATGACACTACCACTGATCCTGGACATGGCATCCTTGGTCGATCCTCGGTTCAAGACCCATTACATAAAAGATGACAAGGTTCATGCCATGAAAGCCAGAGCTGAGATGTTGCATGAAGGGCAGAATACAAGAAAGCTGATAGCACTGAGCAGGGGCTGATGATGGAGGAGATGGGGCTGATGGAGGAGAAGATGTGGCTGATGGAGGAGATGGGGCTGATGATGGAGGAGATGGGGCTGATGGAGGAGATGGGGCTGATGGATGAGATGTGGCTGATGGAGGAAATGGAGGAGATGTGGCTGATGGAAGAGATCTGGCTGATGATGGAGGAGATGGGGCTGATGGATGAGATGTGGCTGATGGAGGAGATGGAGGAGATGTGGCTGATGGAGGAGATCTGGCTGATGATGGAGGAGATGGGGCTGATGATGGAGGAGATCTGGCTGATGATGGAGGAGATGGGGCTGATGGAGGAGATGTGGCAGCTGCACCAGACAAAAAGCAGAAGACACTGAGCAGTTTTTTTAAGAAATCTCACTCACAACTGCTGGTCTCACAGAGAAACACGCTATTGATGTTGAACTCAACTACCTGCAAGCTGTGCACACACACACACACACACACACGCACACACGCACACACGCACAGCATATTTGCAATCTGCTACCCACTCTTCTCTCCCTTCCATCTCATCATAGTCATTAAACCCACACACGTCTACACATGCAACACATTACATGGTTAATTACATTACATGTCATTTGTTATTCAAAACAAATTAGTTTTGAATATTATGACACCAAGGTATTTATAGGACAAAACCATGACATTTTCAATACGTTTGATATCTTTTGTCCTTAGTTGTTCAGTACTTTATTAAAAACTGGATTTTTGTGTTGAGAGTTTGATTTTTACGCTCATTTATTTTTTCTACCTCTACCTCTACAAACAATTGTGATTTTTACAACCAAAGAATTTTTATATGACACATCATTCAGAGCTGCTTAATTTACATTCAGGGTATTGTTTTTGTAAGAGGTTCCAGGTTCCAGTACCTGACCAAAGCAATCCAAATGTAAATCAACACAGGGCCTGTGAAATCTGTCTTTGCGGATGTTACTCCATTCTCTCTGAGAATAAATATCATATTTTAAACAATGATGAATCCTCTGATTTCTTTAGTCTGTAGAATTTATAGGGATACTCTTTAAAATTTTAGACAGTAAAAATATATCTTAATAAATGTCGACATTGATCAATATTCAAAAACGTATTGCGATAATATTTTTGGCCATGTCACCCAGCTCTACTGGCCAATGTACACCAGATACGTGTCTGATATGTTTTCAGGGGATGTGTGAGATTTGCAGAGTATTTGAGTATTGCAGTCAATACACATTTTATCCCGTGCTGCAATCTAAAGTCTTTATATTTTATACTTCAAGTCTATTTTCTCATGCAAACCGTCATGTAAAGCATGTACTGTCCTTTCATTATTTGAGATAGCCTACATATTCACTTATGGTGATATACAAATTAAAGCAAATGAATACAGGTTAATTTACTATGCACTCATTGTGAAACATCAGTGGCAGTGAGCACTGTCTAGTCTGAGCTCTGGAACTAAATGGTAAAAACTGCTGCCTCCACCAATGGTTGAATAGGCTGCATCCAAAACCTGCTCCTCCTCTGTCTCAGCGCAACTGCGTAAGTATAGCTATTAAACAAGATGAGAAAAATACAGTCACAAAACCTTCCTGTTGGCTAGGGCCTTGGTTCGCTATTTGGTTAATTTCTATTCAGCAGACAACATTTGGATTTGCCCAATAAAACAGTCCACAAAAACAACTTGAGGATGCAATCGAGTTAATACTACAAAATCAAATATTTAAAAGAAATAGATTTTAATTTCATGCATGGTTTGCCCATAATTGAAGTAGGTCACAAAAACGCTGCAAAAAATAAACAGATCCAGTGCAGATTGCAAAGCTTGTCCCAATGTTCAACATGTTGCTACCGTGACATGTTCGGTATATATTTCCAGGCAGCCAGAAGGTATATTAAGGATGACAGCTTGAATACCAGAGGTAGGGTCCTATCATTTCACAAGGTAAATATATTTTATTTCAGGAACAAGGTAAATATATTTTATATTTTAGCCTACAGCAGGTGAGTAGGCTATCTCTGACTAGTTTACTTCTGAACATGACTGCTGCTGCAGGGTCTATCGTATTAACCCTGCTATACCCTCACAGTCTGTATCATGACTGCTGCTGCAGGGTCTATCGTATTAACCCTGCTATACCCTCACAGTCTGTATCATGACTGCTGCTGCAGGGTCTATCGTATTAACCCTGCTATACCCTCACAGTCTGTATCATGACTGCTGCTGCAGGGTCTATCGTATTAACCCTGCTATACCCTCACAGTCTGTATCATGACTGCTGCTGCAGGGTCTATTGTATTAACGCTGCTATACCCTCACAGTCTGTATCATGACTGCTGCTGCAGGGTCTATTGTATTAACGCTGCTATACCCTCACAGTCTGTATCATGACTGCTGCTGCAGGGTCTATCGTATTAACCCTGCTATACCCTCACAGTCTGTATCATGACTGCTGCTGCAGGGTCTATTGTATTAACGCTGCTATACCCTCACAGTCTGTATCATGACTGCTGCTGCAGGGTCTATCGTATTAACCCTGCTATACCCTCACAGCCTGTATCATGACTGCTGCTGCAGGGTCTATCGTATTAACCCTGCTATACCCTCACAGTCTGTATTGCTCACTGTACTGCCGCATATACTAAAAGGAAGGGCATTTTTATGAATTAATTTGATTACACACACTTTTTAATGATAACTTGGTAAAACGGTAAGAACAGAATCCGGAAAAAAAAGTGGAGAACACGGAATATGGGAAAAAAATAAAATAGAATTTGGGAAAAAAATCGAATGGATTTCATAGGGACAAAAATAATACCTTGCACCACGTACCAGGATCTGACTGTTATTTTTCAAAGGTATTGACTGTCAAATATAGTAACCAATTGGTATAGAAACATTTTCAGTGTCACATTAGCAGATCAACTTAAGTAACGTAAGTATTTACAAACTCCAAGAGCTGAAACTGAATTGTCCTGGAAAACATTTCTAGTACAATGAAACTTAACTTTTAATTTGCATACTAGGGGAAACTTATTTTAAGAATGAAATATGCATTTGCATGCATTGAAAAACCCTGTACAATTATCACATACTGTACCATTATGTCCACAATGACACAACAGCCCAGTGAGTTTGGATAAACAAGGTTATTTAAACCCTATTGGAACTGGATTAGTTTTACCGAGAAGGGTCACATAATCACTATATTCAATTTGTAATTGTGATTATTATCCATTATTATTACTATTATTAACATCCATCATTTTAATCCAGTGTAAACCTGCCATGTTCCTAATTTTTACAAGTCCAATAAGTAAAATAAATCCTGAGCAAATGACATAATGTTTGTGGGCAAACTCAGAACTAAGCTGATAATAGCGATCCAGTTTAAAGTGATATCTCTGATGTTGGCAGCTCACATTGGACCTCAGTGCAAATGCATCAACAACAACACGAGGAGCCACTGGAAGTTTCAATACAATAAACAAAATCTTTTCTAGAATAGATTGAAATCTCATAAATTATGTAATTTATTTGTTGTATGACAGCATTTTGTAAGCATGTAGCTGGCTAAATCTAAAGCCTAGCATCACAGATGCATTGGTACATTTGTTCCTGAAAAGAAAAATGATTGTTGTCAATAGTATAAAATATGTTTTTAACCAGCCCATGTCAGCAGACGTGCAGTTCATGACGTTTCACATCAAACAGTAATTTAGACAGTAATCACAATCATTACATGTAGAAGATGCTCTGCCAGTAAAACTGTAGTACTGGACTTCTAGTAAAACTAATCCAGTTCAAATAGTGATTTACTCAACAAACCCAGTAATGCTTCAAAGAAGGAAAAACATAATATTGCAACACAGTTACATAAGGACTTTAGGGACATGACATTAACTGACGGCATTTATCTCCGACATCAATGTTCATTTGGGAAATTACTTAACCTTGATGGCTTTTACTCTCAAGGATTTTCTATATAAAGAACAAAGAGAGAATCAATCTTATTTGGATCCAAGGCAACGCTGAGTAAAGAGTCAGATTTATAGACAGAATATGGGGGAGGGGTTTACGACCTGGGTTAGCATTACGACCTGGGTTAGCATTACGACCTGGGTTAGCATTACGACCTGGGTTAGCATTACGACCTGGGTTAGCATTACGACCTGGGTTAGCATTACGACCTGGGTTAGCATGGCAAGATATTAGGTAGGTCAACAAGACAACTACCAGCAATAAAGACAATGCACCCCAAAACAGATTGATAAGGATGGTATTAGGTCTGGACTACAGAGGTCGTGTGTGTGTGTGTGTGTGTGTGTGTGTGTGTGTGTGTGTGTGGGCAACACCCGCAAGAGAGAGAGAACATAAACACATGCACATAATAACACACACACTGGAACACTGGTATGTACAGTGTACACACACTACACACTAACACACACTACACACTAACACACACTACACACTGTTAGGGTAAAAATGTTTACCAATAATGACAGGAATCACTGGAGTCTCATATAATGAACTTTTTACTTATGTAAAAAGGAATCAAGCAACTGGTATAAACTGGTTTTCACACAAGAGATACACAAGATGCCTCTGAACACCAGCTCCCTTATAGGTCTGGCCTTCAGAGAGTCAACGTATTCCATAACATACAAGACGTTCTCCAAAACATTGGAGACCCTGATTTACCAGCACATACAGAAGATTAGTAAAACACTTTAACTCAGTATTATTCTAACACACACTAACACACACTACACACTAACACACACTAACACACTGCACATTAACACACCCTACACACTAACACACAAACACACACTACACACTCACACACTAACACCAACACACTACACACTAACACACACTACACACTAACACACATTAACACACCCTACACACTAACACAAACACACTACACACTAACACACACTACCACACCCTACACACTAACACAAACACACTACACACTACCACACACTACACACTAACACACATTAACACACCCTACACACTAACACACACTACACAATAACACACCCTATACACTAACACACACTACATACTAACACACACTACACACTAACACACACTACACACTAACACACACTAACCCTGGATGACTTTGCGGTACTTTCCTCAGCATCATCATTAAAGGGGACCTCTTTAAACCATAAAACTGCTCAGGCGGGACAACAGAGAGTGCAGCACTCTCTCCTCCACCTCCTCATCCTAACCTTCCCCTTGCTCCTCCTCCTCCAACTCCTATTGTATAATCACCTTTCTGTCTTTCCTTCCTCTTCTCCTTCTCCTAAATTCCTCTCCTTCTTTAATTTCTTTCTGCCATCCCTCCTCCCTCCTTCCTCTCTGTCTGTCTCCTCTCCTCCCTCCTTCCTCTCTGTCTGTCTCCTCTCCTCCCCCTACTCTGCTCTGCAGCACATATAGAGTCATTAATCTCAGAGTCCCCCTTGGGTCTGTCCTCTGATCTTCAACACACATGCACACATCTATGGCAAACCTGAGTGTGTGTGTGTGTGTGTGAGTGACTAAGAGAGAGAGAGAGAGAGACA
>OMKK01045447.1:0-12694 GCA_900302305.1 Polymixia japonica
TCCCAGGTTAGTGTTGCCTCATATCACATTGGAATTAGTCTTTATTTTTTTGTCTTTCACAATCTTTATAGGAACTATGGAATACATAGCATCAGAATACATCAGCTTCCTCCTGGGAGAAGCTTTTTTTGGCGCAGCCAGTCAGGACTCTCCCCATCCATCACAAAATTGTCAGTGTGCCATGGTGGAGAGCACGCTGCTTTTAAAGCGAGAGGAGCTGACTTGATTGTCCATATTTGAAGACAGCCCCACCACGCCTACTGATAATTTATTCCTCCTAATCCAAGACTTTTTACAACTACGCTGCAGGTTGACCAATGCACTAGCAGATCATGCCAAGAAATTACCAAAAAAATGTTGGTCACCCCTACGTGTGCTAGCGCCATGAACTAGCACTTGCATCTGCCCTTGCGCCTTGGTCCCAGAAAACAGGGCCCTCTATTATATTTGCACTTACCTCTGCACTGCCTCTGTCAAGGCCCCCTGTTCAGCCTCTGCTTTTTGACTCCATGACTTGAGCTTAAAATTTTCTTTAAGAGCATGGGCCAAGTCCTGTTTTAGTGTCTTTGAAGACAAAAACGCAATATTATAGTATCTTACACAAATCTCTAATACTGGACTGCTGATATAAGATAGTTTCATGTAACCAGCGCCCTCTACTGTGGCAAAAATGTACATGCGTGTGTTACTTTCCCAAATTCATATGGTACTGGCAAAAATAAGAAAGGCCACACAGTCATATAATTTGTTGTGATTCTCACCTCCCTGGCCACTCGCTCTAGGTCTAGCTCAGCAACCCTGTCATCCAGACTGTGTTGGAGCACATTAGCATGATGCTGCTCCTGTTTCACCTGCTGCTCCAAGGATCGCACCTAGGACACACAACAATACAATCTTAATAAAGCAATGGTTAATAATAGAAAGACAAAACGTACTTGACGTTGTCATATGATTGTTATTTTCATACTGTTGAAAGCAGTTTATCTTTCTCTGCTTTGATTTCAATGTCCTTTGAGCGAAGCTGAACGCATAAGGTGAAGACTTTCTCTCTCCAGAGCTGGAGCACTTGAAGGCCTTTAGAGCCGGTCCTCAGTAGTGGGTCCGACAGGGTCTATGGACACACACACATATACACACACAAATGCACAAAGCTTCAGCAGACATTTCATAAAAGCATGTGGTTATTTCATCTGAAATAGGTACAATCACAGTGAAATGTAAATAAGCAGATCTGCAGAAATGTAAATATGTACATTAAGCCACACTGTCTGACAGGAGGCTATGAATAAGGTGTGTCTGAAGAGAAAGCCTTCAGTCCAGTAAAGGATTTTGAGGCAGAACGTTGCGGTGTTTCTGTTGGTCAGGCAAGTGACATACAGCACAGCCTCACAGCAGAAACATAAACAACGGCAGTTACACAGTACTGTGTAAATTCAGCCAAAACATCCATTAAAAATAAATTAATTAATAACAAGGATTCTCCTCACAAAGATAGCACGAATTTTTGACCGAGGTTTTTGTTGTCACTACTGGCAAGCAACCTCAGCAGGTTAGATAAGCTAATTTAGATCCTTTTTTATCCTACATAATAGAGTGACCTCCAAGACAACACTGGCACTAACATGGACATGGTAGGGACACGGGCACAGGCCTCTTTTTCAGCATCCAACAGTAATTCCTTTGAGTGAAATCATTGTCACGGAGCAAACGCATCATTGCAGTGTTTTGCACAGTGATGAAGTCACAAGCTATCGCCTGGCTAATGAGGCTAAGTTATCTTTAATTGAAACATAACATAAACTGAGGAACAAACACATACCTTCTTAGCTATTTTCTCCTCTTGAAGGGTCAATATCTCGTTCATGGAGTTAAGTCTAACTGTCAAAAGCTCTGTGGTCGTCTGGAGAGCTTCCTTCTCCTTATTTAGCCTCTACAAAAATAATCAAGATTAGAATGACTTACTATATACACTGGATGAATTCCAACACGCACACAAGCATGAATTACATTAATATCTTTTCACCCCTGAAAACAACAATTGTTGTGGCTAGGTACAAGCTTGCTTTTTCCTTAGGCCTTTACTTAACAATGAATTGATTTTAATCAGTGTTGTTGATGTTGTCTCCACCTCAACGGTTTCAGTTAATCTCTCCTGCTCTCCTCTCTCGGGGGAAAGTTGTCCAATATAATTTCTAAGACTCTGCAGTGTTGCCGACTGTGTCTCAAAAGACTGTCCCATTTGGCTGAAAAAATGCAAAACAACAGCATCCAATAAATGTCAGTGCATCTCAGTACCAAGGGCTTTAGAAGCTTAGTTCCCATTAGGTACAAGACTTAATAGCTATTTTGGATTTAACACGACACCTTAGATGTTCTTTCAGTGCATCTCTCTCGGTAGACACCTCCGTCAGACTGTCCTTCAATTGCAGCACTTCTGAGGTCACGGAACGAAGCCTGTCCTGTAGTTCCCTGTTGGCTTGTCTCGCGGCGGCCAGCTCTGCGCTGTGAGTAGCAGTCAACTGCTGCAGCTAGACAGGAGGAAAGAAAGGAACACTCTGGATACAGTATCTCTTAGGTAAGGCCTTAGTAATGGTGTCACTCTCTGTGTAAAAGATGTTCTCCCACACACCTCCGTCTCCTGCTTCCTCCGCGATTCCGCCGTTTGTTCTGCCAGTCTAAGAGTCTGCCGGGTGGCCTCCTCCTCAGTCTGCAGCCGGGTCATCTCGGTCTGCAGTGCTAGCTTCCGGGCCTCCTCTCTGCTCTTCTCTACAGCCCTCCTCAGTCTTGCAATTTCCTCACCGGACTCCCCCTCTATCCTTTCAAGCTGCAGAGGAGGACACGGTGTGGTTTATTCAAAGGTTGGGTTTTTAAAAACAGAATGTTTATCATACGGGAAACTGAACGTAATGAAACTGACTGAGTCAAGGCCTGTCAGTCAGTCACAATTGTAGTAAATGCAGAACACGAGCTGGATTGAAATGCCCGTAACTAACAAACCCATACCATGACTAAGAAAACCCTTACCTGTGAGCCAATCCTCTCCTTTTCCTCTCTGTTCTGATTGAGCTCCACTCTGACTTGGCCCAGTTCAGCCTTAGCCTTACATAACTCGGCGTGCATTGCCTCGATTTCATGACTCTGTCTACAGTAAAGAAGTTAAGCAGTGTTAAGCTTTGTTCAAAATCATTCGACACAAATGTCTTTAACGTTTCGTCTTACAATTGAAATATTATGTGTAGACTAAAGGGACCTACCAGAAAATCCCTCCCAAAGCATTTCATATAGGCTACAACAAACCACAATATTACATACACATATCTCATACCTGTTTAGGGCTTTTTCTTTGTCTCGCAACTCCTGCCTGTGTCCCTCTGCAGTCTCCTTCAGTGCATCCACCTGTCCTCTGAGCCTCTGAGCCTCAGCTTTATGCTTCTCCATTTCTAGTTGCCATTCTGTCTCCCATCTGGACCACTGCTCACCTCTCTCTGCAGATCTGTGTTTAAAGAAGCAGAGCTGCTCATGTAGCCAATATTCTTACTTAAAATGCTTACCGTCAAAACAAGGTATGTTGTGGGATACCTTGGCCTAGAATCTGTAGTGTGATCAGATTGTTTCCTTCCTCTTAAACTTTCTCCTTGTAACATCGTAAGCCTCTGATTTTCCTTGCGCAACTCCAGGATTTCCTGTTGGGCCTGAGTGATGGCAAGCCAAGGATTGGCAGGGCCAGGGACTTCTGGCGATGCTGGAGTTAGGCATGGGGTTATCCAGGAGACTGGTGTTGTGCCTTGGTCCTGAACCGCTCTGAGCACTCCAGAAGACTGGGCGCTTGATGTGAAATGGGACGGGGGAATCAGGTTCTTCTGGATATTCCCTGAATAACATGATTTGATTTTAATATGTGTAGTGCACAAAGTCCGAGTCTTTTCTCTAAATGCTGCGTTATATATTGAGGTTTGGACACAGCTATGGGGAACTTTCACTCTCAACAAAAAAACGCTTAGCCTTACTAGCTAGCGTTAGCTAAAGTAGATTAACTAAATAAATATACAACCTAATGTTAATTAAGCAGCGTGTGTTTACCGGTTACTGGGTTAGCTACGTTAGTGGCTACCGTAACGTTTGCTTGCAAACAACATGTCAAAATAAAATGTAGCTAGAACGAGAAACATACTTGAAATAGTTGGTGCAGTAAAGTCGGTGGGAACACAGAGCTTTTCTTTTTCCACGTTTTGTCTCTCCATGTTCAACGTCTTGGTGAAGCAGACTAGATATGTAGAGATATATTATGTATTAGATAGATACATTGTATACCAGACCGATATACGACATTAGATAAACGTGTTCGGACCCTTCATAAGGTCGTTTGTTCTCCCCGCGAGTAACGTCATGCGTCGTTGCCGTGGTTACGGTAACCTCCCCAGTCTTTTGACTTGAGTTAGCGTATCTCTTTTTTCATTTTCAGACCACATTGCTTAGACAATACATGACTACAGCGCTAAAACCAATATATATGCTCACGAATTCAACTGTATTACATCGCAATATCTCACAGCCACGGCTGTATTAATACATCGCTCAAATGCATATTGAACTCGCGCAATGCATCACGGGAGTGTCGCAGGAATTGCGGAAGTAAACAGTTTGTGCAGTTTGTTGCAGACGAGGGGGCGGGAACCGGTGGGAACCTCCTTGGTGGGGGCGGAGTTATAGAACCTCCTTGGGTTGACCATGGTGTTGACACCTGGTATCATCGGAGGTGTCCCATGTTGTAGAAAAGTGGGCAAACTGTTGGGGGGCATTAAATTAACGCATGTGTGAATATTGAATGACAAATTGGCTGAGTTAACTGAACAGGTGGGTTAAGGTTCGTGTATTTATCTAACTGAATCCCAAAGAGTCATAATTAGGATAATTTATTTGCATATCAGGCCTATCAACACGATCTGACAATATGCAATGGAACAGATAAGAATTTGTTATGGGTAATAGGTACATAAATAGCTCAACCAAATGCAAAGCATGTGCAGAAATACGTATAAAGACGAGAGGTGACAAGAAACAAGCAAGAATGTGGGGTGGTTTATTAATATAGGCTAATGCGAGATTTAGGGAAAGGTGGAAACATCGTGGGTTGTGAAGAGGTTGTATCTACATCAGTTTTGAGCATCAAAGCAAAAGAAAGATAGCAGCTAGAAATAGAGAAAATGACAAATAGTGTCTCTGTCAGTAAAAGGTTGGATGCTGCTTCGCTCCCATTCTATATACGAGCAGGTGGAGGTAGGATGTAGGTGAAACAGAATCCAATGCACTTACAAACAAAAACACAATAGCCAGGATGCTGCAACTCATTAAGAAGCAGGTTAGGTATATAAATGGCACATTTCAAGTTTTTATTGGTGGCAAAGGTACATTAATAACTTGAACGATTTTAGGTTGTTTTTTTCCAGCAGCAGCTAGAGAAAATCCAGAAGGTATAAATGGATGAGAGACACTAGCCCCTCACTCAACAGCTGTTGTCGAGGGGTTCTTGAGCCGGGCCCATCGACTATTAAGATGGTGATTATGGTTGTAGTGTACTAGCTCCCATGTGTCTAACCATGGTTTGTTATTGATTTATGATTGTATGAAAGTGAATCAGAAAAAGAGCAAGTGAACTCTGTGAATTTGTCCTGGATTAATAACCTTACTAAATGAGGAGTGGACCCTAAAGATTCTGAAAAGTCTATCTCTTGTTTTATTATTTGTAGCCTATTTGAGCAAGGATAAAACCTTGAACGTGCACTTTGACGTGACATTCTCTCCATAAAACATTTTTGTTAATAGTTGTATCAAAGCTTGTATGTCCCTTGATAGTATGTATACCAAGAGCTAGGTGAATACATAGGCACTCTCTGTCTTGGGTAACTCAACAAAAAATATAATTTTGCTGTAGACATATTTCATGCCAGTACGGCCTAATTGAATTGAACCGAATTGTCGATATATTTTACATCTATTCACCATACGACTATCACTCAGTGAATAGACGTATTCTTGATCTTGCACAAAAACAGTGTTTGGACGTTTTGTGCTTAGGTTGGTCAGTTATGAATTAGGATTTGTTGGTTGTTGGCTCAGTGTAGAATTGGAGCTAGAAGGGTGAATTTAATGTACTGGCGTATCCCAATGGTTGCCTAGCAACGCGCTGGCAGTGGGCGCCGTGCAGATCTCTATGGTGGGCGCTCCATTAAAATCACTGGCGCTCCTGACCTTGGCGTCGTGAATGCGCAAGGCACACACAGCATTGGAAGCAGGATCATATTTTTTACTCTAACATTGAAAATAGGAATTCTTGAAGTAAAGAGCTTGATGTTTTCTGTTGAATCAGGGAAAAAATATTTAGATTGAGTTATTGCTCACTGAATTGATGGACACGGCGATAAAGAAAACCTCGAAATGGAGCGAATATCAGCCCCGATAAAAGCAGGTGAGTTAATTCCGTTTTCGCAGGATGAAGCGTTGTTCGGAATGATCAATGGTATATAATCTGATTATTTCACTTCTAATCTAATCATCCATGAGACAGCGCAGTTCGGCATTTGTAGACTCGCCAATTTTGTTATTTGCTCAAATGTTTCACGTCCTAGACCTAGATTTAACATCTTGACAGTCTCCGGCGTAAGGTAGCCTACAGACTACAGCAGTTGTCTAGGGGTATTTGGGGCTGTGGCTTGTTTTTTTTCTGTGTATGTCTGGATTTTTTTGTATCAAATTGTAAAGCATTGTTTATAACGCGGCACCTGTCCATCTTCTACGGGTGTTCGGTAAGCCTACGTCTCTCCTTTGTTGCATTGACAAGTTTGGATAATGTTGGGAATAGCCTACAGTAAAACGGTTGTGAATCACATTAATCTAATTACAAGGGCATGGGGAGCCTACCACTATTGTCTGATTACCTTCACGCCTGTAGCTGCCTCAGGCCGCGGCGAAATGATCTATTAGAAGAAAATGCTTAGGCTTTCATATTTTGAACATGGCACACATCAGGCAGTGATAGGTTACACGATGCAACTTTTTAGACAACCGAGATGGGCAGCCTGTACGTTCGTAGTAGCAATTTGCTATAAGGAAACATTTGAAAATATTTTTGACCCCTTTGTCTCACTTTCATCCTATTGCTACATCAGGTGCATTGGCGTCTAACACAAGTTTGGTCATACTGAATATGACGTAGGCCAGGCTGGCCCATAGGTAGGCTTTTGCCTACAACTGTGTGAGTTGGTAATGGGTTCTGAGGCATTTCATCTTAATATTTTAAGGCCCAGCTCTAAGCCATACATAAGCCATACAACTGTTGTGAGTGCAGACCTTGTCAATAAAACAGGGTAAAATGTACACCTCCTAAACAATCCAACCTAGCTTTTCAGTAACTAAATGTTAATTAGAGATATGGTGATTTAAGGTCATATTTCAATCATGTTGGAAATGTTACTGTCAATTCATGTAGGCCGATTATTCTAAAGGGTGACACTGCTTAATTAAGACTTCATATGTGTGATCCTTTTGATGTACGCAGCCATGGCAAAATTGTTGACTAGAAGCATCCTTCTAAAACTAGAGAACACATAACCAAGGCACATAACTACTCTAATCTGTGAGGTCATATCGTCATACCTCTGTTCAAGCTGGAGTTGCTACGTTGAATAAATGAAAGGCAGAATTGGAGAACACAGAATTTTGTCTGTAATGTAAATCAAAATGATTTATAGTAATACTCTCAGTTGCAAACCACACAAACTAATCTGATAGGGTGGGAGAAATCCCCTCCTGCTGTTAGCTATGTAGGACAGTAGCGAATGTGCAATAATACAGACCAAGTTAACCTAGGGCTTAGAAATAACGTATTTCAAAATGAACTTCAGTGGCATCATGTTTTGATAATAAAGAGACATGTCTCACATTTCAAAATTCAAACCGCATTGATGTAAATATCAGATAACGTTACTGTGTTGCACTGTTGCAGGAGAGAGTGAGCTGTCTTTATTTGTATTTAAGGTTCAGTCTAAATTCTCATCTCGTATGCTAGTTCAAACGCAATCTTATGTGTAAAGAGAATAGCATCTACATCTATGGTCATCTGCATTGTCTAGCCCAAGGGCACGGGGGGGAATGAACCTTAGGCCCAATGTCTAACTTGCCCATGTTTTTTTAATGTGTAAGAATTGAAACTGCAGTTGTTGCACTCTATGTAGGTCTACAACACGTGAAACTTGAAAATTTTGCCTACTGTAAGTGTACATTTTCTAAATTAGATATCTGGTTGTAGAAATGGTCTCCCGTCTCAATAAATTAGTCCATCAGTTTGAAAAAGAGCTGTTTAGCTGCACACTTACACACACACAATATGCAGGGCAATAATATATAATAATAATAATAATAATACGTTTATTTTATATAGAACTTTTCTCAACTCAAGGACGCTTTACAGAGCAATGAATACAAAGTAGACAGACACTGTACAGACTAACAATAAAATAACAGGGGAGGGGGAACTAGGGAGATAACACACATCGATAACGGTTTGAGAATTTAATTAGGGTAACAAGCTTGTTTTTGCTTTGTTCAATGACAAGCAATTAGAACTTGAATTTGATCATCTAATATGTACTTAATGCTGTCTCAGGCTGCAAAAGCTTAAGACTGGATTTATGCTTGAAAACAAAGTCGTTCATTGGAAGAAAACAGTTTTTAGTTCTTTCATGGGGTCAATTTATGTCTGATACAGTAAATGATGTACGCACTGTGACTAGTGGTTTATTTGTGCCATTTGAATTGGCAACCAAAATTATTTTGTCAGCAGTTTGCTGCAGTGAAGATATATCACTAGCTCACTTTTCATCAAAAGGAAGCTCTGGTAACCGTGGTTGTATTATTATTATTATTATTATTATTATTATTATTATTATTATTAATAATAATAATAATAATAATAATAATAATAACAATAATAATAATAGTAACAATACATTTTATTTATATAGCGCTTTTCAAAGACCCAAAGATGCTTACAGTATAACCACCAGAGGAACAGTTGAACAGAATATGAAAAGACTCTCTTCTGCCATTTGTCCTCCAGTGACCAATGATAACCAGAGAGCACTGTGTCTGCTGGAAGAAAGAAAAGAAACATATCAAACTCCTCAAAAAGAAGTGGCAAATGATAATTTTCTTCCATAAAACCACTCTCTTCTTGAGCATCCACCCTACGTATTTCAGTTAACCTGCAATGTGTCCTCTTTATGGTGTAAGGTTGTTTCATGCCAGTGTGGTCCCATTAGGGCTTCTTGTTGAGGGAGCCGTTCACACTTTTATGCCTCTGCAATTCAGTAGGTGCTTGGGTGTCATTGTTGTTTAGATGTAAGGTATTTATAAAATGCCACATGCTTTCTTTCTCCCATTTCATTTTGACTTGTTTAATATTGTGACTTTAACATACTTTGAGCTTTAATAAAATTACTGAAGATGTCATAACAAAGTCAGAGACGTGTTTCCATTTTGCACCAGATGCAGCATATTTCCAACAACACTGTAAATGGTTTTGTTTTCGTATTGCACCCGTGGCCTCCCCTGTCTTTGAGATGTGTCAACAGTGATATTTACATACACTCGGTTTTGTTAAAACAGTAATTTGTCCCAAATGGATTTGAAATTATAGTCAGAATGTGGTGTACCGATGACAGGCTAATCTAAAACGATATATTCAGAACCTAGAAATGCTAACAAGATACCGCTGTGATTGTGTGTTGGTATGTTCCCAGGTATAACCACATGCACAACATTTTGATGTTTACTTATCTTGTGTTTCTGATGATCTTGCTTTCAGATCTGCACACACTGAAATGAAAACCGGAACAAGGGTGTGCGGATACCTGGCTGAGGTGTATTTTGTTTTGATCACAGTTGGAGCCAAAGGACCAACAACTTATGTCTGATTAACAGGAAGGGGACAGAAGGACTGAGAGGACACTACAGTGTGCATTTGTGTTGTGCAAGGGCACTCCTTTGCCCAGACCATGTGGCTGGCTACATTTAGAGACCATCTGTTGCCTGCACACCTACTACATCACCAAGGGACTGTAACTATCACCCACTGTGCTCTTCTTTGGTGGATATTATGCTCCTGCTGGACATTCACCAAGGCAACAAGCCAGAAATTTTATCCAACAGTGACTACCCAATTTGGGAAGCTGAGAGGCCTCAGAGTTCCTGTACCCAGTGAGGTCCTTAGGCCTGTTGATCAATATCTGGGGGTTCCATATGCTGCCCCGCCCTTGGGTGAGAAGCGCTTTATGCCCCCAGAGCAGCCTTCTTCCTGGTCAGGGATCAAGAATGCTACCCACTTCATGCCTGTGTGTCCTCAGAACATCCACAACACAGTGCCAGAGGTCATGATGCCCATATGGTTCACCTACAACCTGGATACAGTAGCCACATACATTCAGGATCAGAGCGAGGACTGTTTATATCTAAACATCTACACTCCAACAGAGGATGGTGAGTTGGTTTGGTAAAATGGACAGTGACTACCCATATCCATCGATCACCATTATTGTGGCCTTGATGTCATGTTGTGATCATCATCGAGCATGTGTGCCACCATTGTCCACATCACTGCTGCCATCAAAGGTTGATTTACCATCCAAAGCAATGTCACCATCTTCTCTCCTGTTGCATTTATAATCTAGTTAAAGAAAAAATAAGAATGCATTGATGCATAAACAGGAAATAATTTATTGTTCCGGGTTCGGTGGCCAGGTGACTATCCCTTTCCCACTGAATGACTCTTTTATATAGATACACATGGAAAGGCGGGTCTAAACACAATAAACATGCCAATCAAATAGGCTCTTGTTTCCTGCTAATAGTAAATAATGCTGAGGTAAGGCTATCCTAGTGTATCTATTACTCCCATAAAACAGACCCAATCATGCTAGGAGAACATTTTATTTGTGTGCTGTCAATCTATAGATCAGCAGTACAGTATCTATATCTTCTGTAAACACTACTGTTTTGATAAAGTCACTTTATTTAGGACTATGAGGCATTAAGAATGTATAGGCTGTGGTGTCTGACAATAAACACACATCATAAACATTACAATAATTTCAGTGTGTAACACACAGAATTTAAAGCTGAACCTGGTTCTACTACAATGTGTTACACACCAAAGTTTGACCAGATTTTCTTTGGTTACATAACAACAATTGGTTAATAGCCTGCTTGAAAGGTAGTGATCCAAAATGGTGCAGCTCTTGTTTTCAAAGCCTGCAGTCTGAAATTCATCAAGGGGCTCCCACACAAGGTGCACATGCAAGCGGGGCTATTCATTTTCACCTAAGGTTCTTACATAATTAAAATGACTTAGTCCAATGGTTCTCTGCTCTTGTATATGATTTGCATATCTTTGATATTGTCTAATTACATATACCTGGAGATTTCTGAGACTGTGGCACTGACGATAGCCTAATGGCATCAAACATTTGTTTGCCTTGTCTTTTATTTCTCCCACTTTGAGGGCTTTTGTATGTCAAAATAAATAGTCTGTTTTGGCAATCTCAGCTTTTTGATATTTGTTTTTGTGGCTTGATGCCCTAAACAAGACAGAATGCAAGTTCTTCCTTTTTCAACCAGAAACATAATCTCCAACCATGACTGTCCTGATGTGCTTGAAGGAAGATGCCAGAAAACTGGCATGAGAGGAAAAAGCATGTAAGCTCACCAAGGAGAGACAAAAGGAGCCGAGAGAGACTTGTTATTCCGGTCAAAGCCAAGACAGCTGAATCACCATCTACTATAATGCTACAGATAATAAACCTTGTAGGGATTAATAGTTTGTCTGTCATTCTAATATTCAATAATGTGTGTGTGTGTGTGTGTGTGTGTGCGTGCGTGCGTGCGCGCGTGCGATTGTGCCATTCTTTAGAAATATCTGTCTAGTGATGCATGTTTATTTGATCCAAATGTATTTCCAGTCATTTTTTTCATAATAGGGCCATTCATGTTGTCTCATACATCTCTAAAGATTTTACATCATGTCACCTCCTTATTTAGAAAGCAGACAATTCAGATTTTGTCGGATTAAACAGACGTCACACTGTAAATAATAGGCATAGTCAACCGTGCCTTTTTGAATGATGTACTTGTTTTTTCTTCATGTGAATCCCAGGGACCCAACACAAGAGAAAGGGAGCGGCTTTCTCACATGGTGACAGTGATAAGTCTGAAGGTATTTTTTTTTTTTTTTTTAGAGCTCAAAGTCTTGATGCATGGATTCTTTTTGTTCTTTTTTTTTACATTTTGGGGAACTAACTTATCGCGTTCCTTTGGTCTTACGTCCTCAAGGAACCTCAGCTGATCGCTCGACAGAAGATTGTCGAATTTTGTTTGATTTCACCGCATCTTACCGATGTTTCAGGATTCCCTGCGTCTTGTGTCTATCTAGAAAAAAACAAAAAAACTTCCTCGCAATTTTTTTTAGTTCTTACTTCTGGGTGGTAAGAGCTCTTCAATTTTTAAATCAGAATGAGCTCTACTGCTAAGTGCATTTACGTGTAACAGGGTGTCGCTGGCCTGGTGCTCTAAACACATGAAGACAGAGGTTACGAAACAACAGAACAAAAAAAATGTCCTTCAACTACACATAAGGGCCTCGGGT
>OMKK01045448.1:3296-14063 GCA_900302305.1 Polymixia japonica
GGTGTCCACACACACACACACACACACACACACACACACACACACGTGTACGTTGACACGCACCTGTTTGCAACGACCACATAGTTAACTCTCCAGTCACGGCGCCCCTGCAAGCGCTCAGCGGCCTATGGGGCCATCTAGTGGTGATAATGAGGAAAAACAGGGTTCGCCAGTTCTCAAACGCCTCGTCTCTGCATTTCATCAAATTGCCAAAATCCTAATATGACAAGACAGAAGGGAGGGAAGAAGGGAACGTTTTTCTTGTTTTGTTTTTTTCTTTTCTTCGGGGAGCAACACGAAAACCAAGATAATGAGGTTGAAGAATTGAGCAAGAGGGTTCAGTACAGGGACGGATCACTAGACAGTGAGGCCCAGTCAGACAGACAGACAGACAGTCAGACAGACGGGGAGGCGCACAGGCGGTTTCCCCACAGAACATCCCACCATTTCTCCTGCTGTCCTCCTTCGTTTCTGTCATCCTGGGCCCACGGCGGCGATGGGGGCGTCTAAAAATAGATCCTCCCTCCGTTATCTCCTCGCTCCCTTCACCCCTACCTCTCATCTGACGCTCCCCGTCCACCATCGATCTCCTGTCATCCTCAATGCTCTTATCGTCTTCACCCTCTGATTAAAACTCATCGCACCTCGTTCCTAAATGCGCTGCTTCTCTTTCTCGTTTCTGTCGTTTCCCTCCCATTAATTCCGCATCCTCCCTGACCTGTCTCGTATCCTTGCGTCTCCTCTTCTCCTTACGCTGTAGGAAGGGACCGCTCCTATGTTATTGTTACCTCAGGGGGGTCGGGTAGGCGCTCCTCGAACCATTGGCTGTTCACTGTCTCAGTGTACTGAGACACTCCGGTGTGATTTTGCACTTTAAAAATCAATAAACTAAACTAAACTCTCCCCCTCTCTCTCTCTCTCTCTCTCTCTCTCTCTCTCTCTCTATACAGAGATGATACAGCTTGCCACAGTCTCACTCCCTCTGGATCACTTGCAATCACCTGTTCACCCCCCCGTACACCAAGTCCTCGTATTGTCTCCTTGGAAATGTCGCAGCTGGTTAATACGCAAAACATGTTTCGGGGCGGCGGCAGTTCAACGAGGCGGCGCCTTCATATCTGTTGCAGTCCGTCTATGCGCGTCTCCGCGGAGGCCAGACAGACACACTCGCACACATGGATCCGATAAAAAAAAGACGTAACCCACCAGCATCCCCGAGCCGGTGTGTGTGTGTGTGTGCGTGCGTGCGTGTGTGTGTGTGTGTGCCCCCTTGCAGAGATGGTGATAGTCATTGTCTGATGTTCTGCCCCCCTACCTGTGCGTGCTGGGGAAATGAATCACAGCTGTTTGTACGTGAGGAGAATGAATTTCTGCCCCCAGCAGCGCTCATTCGGAATGAATCGTAATAATCCTCAATATAAACCAGACACATCCTGTACTGTTCCCCATTGCCTCCCATTTTGTTTCACATAGTAGATTCACTTCAAAGACTGTGTGTTACAGACCTTATGATAAATGATAAATCTGATAATCTCATATTTTATAAAGAATACACCACGTCCATTGATGTTTTATTGTGCACTGTGCTTTTGATTAACTTCAAAAACCCTTCAGTCATTCTGTGCTGGAGCCCAGTGGGGTGAACTCTGAGTATCACGATAAAATAATATCATAAGAGACACAGTGTCTGAGATCTGAAGTGCCTCACTTGATGCTGCGCAACATGTAGATCTGATAGATCTGTTAAGAGAATCCCTCAGAGAATGGCAGAGCACTGCAGATGGAGCACCGCAGAGAGCTCACTGAGGCCCCTGTTCTATTTATGGCTCCAGCCCACTGGCTCCTCCTGTTCCCCTTCTTTTGTCTTTAGACTGTTTAATGTAGGCAAAGCTTGAGCATGTAACAGAGCAGGGAGACATTTCCTGTCTGTGAAATTATGAGATGTTTGTTTATTGTGTGTTGTAGGTGCGAGTATGTGAGCAATGTTCTGATGCGTGTGTGTGAGTGTGCGTGTTGTGTGTGTGTGTGTGTGTGTGTGTGTGTGTGTGTGTGTATGTGCACTGAATGTGCCACACCATTTTAAACCATAATCACTATAATCATCATCACACTGCAATTCCAGCAGTATGTGTGTTGTGCTTTGGCCTGGGTTTCCACCAGCCATTAACTGACACCAATTCACCTGTTAATTACTCTGTACCAATCAATATCATCCACAAATGAATAAGTGGGATGGAAAAGGCTAGGGGCTATCAATGTTATTCAGATGCTAGAGACAGCAGCCAGACAGACAGTGTGGGCTAGCAGAGCCTTGGGGCAGACAATACAGAGGTAAACAACACACACACAAACACAGACACACACACACACACACACACACACACACACACACACACACACACATTATAAAAATAGTAAGATGAGTCACAAATGCACAACAGTCATACATGTGGTAGACTAGCATGGGATGAATTTAATTTATTTCCATAATTTTTTTTTACTATACATTTTTCCTCAACAAGTTCAAGTGTAGGTATGGTATTTTATTTAATTCTATTTCTATTGTTATGTTTTGTTTATTTGAACTAGGCATATATGTGGTGTGCCATGTTTATCAGTTATTACTATTTATATAATAATACATCATTTTCCCACAACCATTAACAAAATTATCTTATCTTATCTCATTTTGTCATATTATCTTACATTTCCAATGCAAACCTAGAAGATAACCCCTATTGATTCATTTATACTTTCATTTCGACATTTTAACTTGCCATTCATCCTGCTCTTCTTCCTGTCTGTAATGAAAGCTGCAGGCCAAAATCTGTCAGTCTGAGCCTTTAAATCTGCTGATTGGCTGGATCTCCTGGCAGGCAGCCAATGACGTACAGGCTGGTACAGCATGGCTGTCAGAGAGATGATTCAATCATAATTCTATCATCACTTGCTGTTTATCCCTACCTCCTATCACTAATTCATTCTCATTATCTTTCTACCCCCCCTTTACTCTCAATCTTCTCTCTCCATTCTGTTTATTTATTTTTCTACACCCTGCACCTTTTTCTTTCTTTATTCTTCCCTTCCCATTCATCCCTCTCCCATTGTCTCTCAAACTCAATGCATTTCCTTTTTTTCGATTTCAACCCTTTCAGAAGCACATTGTGGGTACGACAGAGTTGTCAGACTTGACATTGAGTTTTTCATTGCATCACTTATCTGCAAAGCTAGGCCTGTGCTCCCCTTCATCTATAATCCAAAGAGCTGTCTGTCATTATTATCTTCGTCCATGTGTCCAATCAGAGCGGCTACTTGTATATGGAGGGGGAGGGGTTTTATGACTCACTAGTAGCCACTGCGTCAGAAGGCAGCAACCTTGGTTGCCATGGCCACACTCTCCTTCACACACACACACATACAAGGACACACACAAATATGTATGTAAATATATCCACAAATACCCATGCAAGAAACACAGAGAGACAGATGCATGCAAGTTGTATTACGCTCCTCACCATTGCACAACATATTGTTTTGGAATGTATTATAGGGAAGTACTGCAGACCAAACACGAAAAAATAAAAATACAGTGAGCCAAAAAGCAATAGACTATTTTACTTCCTGCGATACCAAACAAGGAATCAAAACAATATGCTAAGATTCCAGAGGGAGACTGTGAGTTCTGGATCTCTGTAGAGTCAACTAGTTGTTATTTTTGTGATAATCTATTGATCCCTGAAGGGGAAGATCTCTTTTGGCTTGCGGAGGTCAAAGTACAAGGTCAGCTACAAAACAGCGCCCCTGGAACTGGTAGGGATTGAGTGTCTCGCTCGATAATACTTAAACAGGCAAATGTTTGCTTTTACCCCACTTTCGAACTGGTTGAAGTACAGTATCTGCTGCCCTGCTGCCCTTTGTTGGCCATTTCTTACTTTTGAACACTGTTGAACAGAGTAGTGATGCAGTAAAAGCAGAGGGAAAAGGACTTGTGTACCCATCGTGATAAACACAATGTAACAGATTTGCTTACTGTTTGCATGCAGTGTAATGGTGACATATAAAAATGAACATATTTGAATGGTAAATTGACAAAGGTTTGGAAAATAGTAATATTGACACGCACCCACGCACACATTTACTTTTACATTTTAGACATTTACCTGACGCTCTTATCCAGAACGACTTACAATGAGTGCAATAGTAGAAAACACTTTACTTCCTAGATCAACAAAACTACAAGCAACCAGGAGTGTAAAAAGCATTAGTGCCTTTGCAACTTTCAGTGCGACTATTATAACCAGTGTGAGGAAAAGAAGAGAAGAAGAGCATTTGAGCCAGAAGAGAGTATAGTATATTTTTGGAAGGATACGTTTTTACGACAGAAGGCCGTATCATCGCTGGGTGAATTGGAGGCAGAAGGGTCAAGATGTAGCTTTGAAAGGAGCGCTTGTGAGGGCAGCTAAGAGGGACTTGCAGTAGCCCAGACGGGAAATAACTTCAGCTTAAAGTGGCAATCAGAAACCTTTTCATAAAAAGAAATGTCCATTTTGCTACTCTGTATCGCCTATTGGTATAACGCAATAGTTATGCAACCTACACCCAGTTCATGAACGCTTTTGCTTATGTTGCTGTTCTCAACAACGTGTCGGGTAGGTCTTCCCTATAGGAAAAATCCTCTGGCGCACAAGATGTAAGATGTCTCACATTTCCAGCAGTGTTTTTTTTCTTTCTTTTTCTATAAAGGACCCCAGTAGTCAGCGACCGTTGACCAGTGATGGTCACTATGGCTAAACACACAAAGAAAAGACCTACAGAAACTCCAAACTCAAAGTGAAGTGACCGTCTGCTGACATCACAGTACTGGCGACACTGAATGTGAGGTGACTTCTGGGAAATGTAGTGCAAAAACACCACAGCAATGAGCGCTTATCGGTACGAGAAGAGTTGAAAAGAAGAGTTTTTTTTGGTTGGGCTAGAAGAAGATGACTGGACTTAAGTGTCGTAAAAAGTTGCATTTAAACTTGCAAGGCCTCAGACGGGCTGGTGCGGAGGAGAGCAGAGAGCCTCAAAACAGAATGAGAGACAGGCAAGAGTCATCAATAAGGAGTGAGGAGAGGACGGAGGAGACGAGGGAGGAAGGACAGGGAGACGGCAGGTTACGTTAAGCGGTGAGGGTGTGAGGACAGACCAGTTCAGAAGGGTTAGTGGAGAGGGGAATGCAGAAAGCATAGATGAGGGCCCGGGTTCAATCCGCGGCATCTCCGCAGGTTTATCTACGTTGTTTCAGGTTTCAAGTGTCAATCAAGTTTCAATCATCTAATTAAGAAGGTCTGAGGATTCCGTTAAAATTATTAAATTTGTTTGAATCACATTCATAAGACCATCTGCCACAAAGTGGTGTTCCAGCCTGCCTTTGTTTGTCTCTCCTAAACACCCATCTGAGCAGCTTGAATAGGATTGAAAATAAAGGATGAGTTGATGTTACCTAAACTGCATGAAAATGCTGCATTTGAATGCGTATGACAGGAGCACAGCTGACCTGATTGGTTAAAGGCTAGCGTGTGTTCGTGTGCCCATGTATCTACGGGTGCTTGAGGGCCATGCGCATGAACGCATGCGTGTCAGCAACTTTGAAAAGCCAGGTAGATAATCCTGTATATAAATGACCACTGGAAGATCAAAGCGGGAGGTGACCATATGGCGTGCCTGTCGATAAATATCCCAGACAGCCTGGATTATAATAAACAGCTTGACATAACGACTGCTATTGAATAAATAAACAGTTGGCGGGTCCATGTATGCTTGTCTCTTATTTCGGCACGTACAAGTCACACCTGTCCTGTTGTTATCGTTCGGCTAAAAAAAGAAAGTGCGTGGTTACGCAGAACCAAAGATAAACACTTTGCGACAGATTGTCTCTCGCCGTTTGCCAAACATACAGAATCGCGCGTGAATATTACACCTCGAATAGTGTGTCTAGCACGTTACGTAAGGGTGTCTAATTGGGGTGCGATGGCATAGAAGATGCAGCCTGAACACTGAGGACCACGCCACACTTTCCTCCTGTCGTTCCTGTCCTCTCTTCATCTCTCTCTTCATCTCTCCCTCCTTTCAGGCCTTCATAAATCTCCTTTCATCGCTCCCCAAGTGAACATTATTCCGCCGCGCGCCTATTTACACAGACAGACACACACACACAGACATACACACACTCAAAAACAAAGCACAGACATCCAAATGCGCACGCGTGAGTCCGTGGTGGCCTTGATAGGAAAGAGCCGTAGATTGAGAGTGATTGAGCTGCCACATTGCTAACGGTAACCTGAGGACCTCCACCCCTCCGTCTCCCTCCCCCACCTCTGTATCCTCTCCCCGACTGTCTCTCTCTCTCTCTCTCTCTCTCTCTCTCTCTCGTCCTCGGCGCTCCTCCTCTGCTACAAGCTCTACGTCTGCTCTCTGACAGCAGCCATGGTGTCATCATTGCGGCAGAGCGATGCATCTATGATTAAAGAGGCTGGATGGGATCTTGGCGAATATGTCATTATTTTTTTAAAGCTCTCGTTTTGGTCCCAGATGGTCTAAAGTATAGTTCTTGCATATATAATCTATGAACTGAACTGTTTTATCTCATTCCGCAACGGAATCTCTAGTTTACCAGGTCAAGATTTAGACGCCATTGTCCCTGAGCTGTCAGTTCGCGTGACAGCCTTGATAGCCTGACTGTTCATTGGTGCGTCGAGGTTGCAGGGCGGGCCCAGGTCACTCCGTTGACTCTAAACACACTGACACGCGCCGACTGCAACGGCCGCGGACCCGCCGCCGCCCCACAGCGCCATTTTAACTACTAGAGGCTGAAATTATACGACACAAGGAGCATCTTCAACCTACATCCTCTGTAGATCTCTCTAGGTAACGGTTACAAAAAGTAGAGAAGATGATAGAGGACTTTTAGTTGAGAAAGAATAGGAATGATAAATCAATGGCCAAAGCAGACTGGCTCACGAACGCAGGTATCGGTCTTGTGGTCATGTGGAGCCGCGGTACAATTCGGTTTTTTTTCTGGGGTTTGCGGATCGATCCAGACAAACGACATCCCCGGCCTTGACGTGTTCCGGTCCCGATGATTGATTGGGAGATTTGTAAATATACCAGCGCACACAAACATACAGTACGTACAGACAGCTACACACACATGCACACACACACACACACACACACACACACATACATACAGAGGAAAGTTTTATAATAATCCTGATCTATGACTAAGCTGCCTCCGCACATTGCCCCAGCGCCCCGTGGAAGATGACAGGATTATGAAGACGGAGAGGGGCAAGAGTGTTAAGGATATAAGATTATTGATTTTTCTTCCATTAAATCTCCCTCTCCCCTCACGCCAACACATCCGTCATTTTAATCATCTCCGCAGCCGCAAACCCAGAAAGCGGCAAGCACAGACTCCACGGGTACACATACAAGTAAGGGATAATACCCAACAAGGTTTACGTTGAAGGATTTTAATGGATGATGTGGAGGACCAAGAACTACCCAACGTGAAGCTTCCGCCGAACTAACGTAGGCCTGGTCATTCTTTATTTTGGTTGACCGCTCCGGTATATCAGATATCTCACTTTCCTGGATTTCTACTCCCACGAGGAAACAAGTTAATAACGGCGTGAAGAAGGTCACCAGAATGTAACATCTTGATTAAGATATAAACACAGCGGATGACGTTTCTTCCTTGGCCATAAATTCATACATTTTATCTGTATTTCATCCAGGGAGTTCTCTGGGTCCACAGGAACAGATATTCAAGGGATTTCTAAATAGGTTCTGTGGTCTTAGCCGGTCATGTTAAATTTAGAACAGTAACATATTGAATAGTAATACTGAATAGAATCTTTAGCAACACATCTAACCCAGACACATACGGTACCTCTGGTCAGCTGTTTCTAACCTAAAGGAGTTTGGGGCGGACTTAGACCAGGATACCGTTGGACGGTACACAAACCGGACCAGAACGAGAGGAAGGAAAGGAGAAACAGAGGCAGGAAAGCCCTTGTTTGTTTGGGAGAAGAATGGGGAATAGAAGACCGGGGGGACTACGTGAGGTCTTTGACACGGAGAAACCAAGAAGAGAGAAAGAGACCGAAAAAAGAGAAGTAGAATCACGGCTGTTGCTGCGGTCTTTATCGGCCGTGCGTTGAGACCAGGGAGGAGAGAGAGGTCAGGAGGTTTGGAGGAGGGCTGGAGGAGATGTGATGGAGGATGAGCTGCGTACTGGGTTGTGTTTTAAACCAGCGGGTACTGCGGACTGGGAGAGATAGAGCCGGGGGGCATTGGTGTGTGTGTGTGTGTGTGTGCGTGTGTGTGTGTGTGTGTGTGTGAGGGAGGAAGAGGCAGAGAAAAAAACAGTAAGAATAAATGTGATGCATTGTGGGTGTTTTAGCATGTCGCACTAAGATCGGAGACCAAGATGCAGTGGTTGGAAGATGTCCACCCCCAACCTTTCTATCGCTCTCTACTATGTTTTCTTCTCTCTCCTCATTCGCTCGCTCTCTCTCTCTCTCTCTCTCTCTCTCTCTCTCTCTCTCTCTCTCTCTCTCTCTCTCTCTCTCTCTCTCTCTCTCTCTCTCTCTCTCTCTGTCTCTGTGTGCTTTCTGGCTGTCTGCGCATGCAGTAACAGCAGCAGGTGATTTCCCAGTCAAATCAGGTAAGGAGAGTTCTTCACTGTCTGCCATGCAAATAATTGCTTCCGTGAAAATGAACTGAGCCGTCGCAAAACGAATGCCTGCAGATAAATACAGTCAAAACAAAGCACGTACACGCCCTCAAACCAGCAACAATGAGAGGTGACAATGAGTTTGTTGTTGATTAAGGATGGCAATTTTACAGAGGGAGAGGGAGCAAAATCCCACGGGTCTCCATTTCACCTTAGAGATAGATGCCAACTGTTTAACTGATTCAAATGCTTCAGATAGAATGCAAACCGCGTTTAGCAGCTTAGAAGTTAACTCAAACCTTGGTTCTGCGCTAGCTGTTGGCAAACTAGCACACAACGTCACAATTTATGCTCATACCACATCTTGACTAAAGCCGTCTTGAGTCTTGAATAACAAGTGCGGGTAGCGCACAGGATTCAGTGTTGGCTCACAGCTCAAATCTATGAAATATTAATTTGTTGTCATCCAGCACGTATATAACCAGTAATCCACAGGCCGTTGATTGGACAGAGGAACACAGGTTACAGTGATGAGAAACACAGCCAAGGAAGGACTTTGCACAAAATCACACGGATTTGATTGATTCTGCAATTAACAGAAGACTAACAAATGCTCTGTGGTTATAACCAGAATATATTCAGTATAGTGATAATAAGCATATTATGGCTGAAAATACCTGACAGTTTTCTTTGCCTGTCTTCTCTGTTGTGTTTTTCTCTGTTGGCTGAGACCTATGAAAGGTGTCACTTTGGCAGGCTGTCTTTCCCTCTCCCTCTCTCTCTCTCTCTCTCTCTCTCTCTCTCTCTCTCTCTCTCTCTCTCTTTCTCTCTCTCTCTCTCTTGCTGTTCTCTCATTTCCATACTTAAACACTAATACACACTTAAACACACACACACACACACACTTAAACACACACACACACACATATATACACACACACACAGTGACTCCCTTGCTTCCCTCACTACTAACACTACTGATACTGCAATTGAAAAAGATCTGGTTATTACCCACAATTCTCAGAGGGAGAGTACACTGCAGAATGAGATCTGACACTAAGGGAGAGAGACAGACAGAGACTGTGTGTGTGTGTGTGTGTGTGTGTGTGTGTGTGTTAGGTAGTTCTCTCTCCCGTTAAACTGTCGGTTCTGGTCTTTTCTCCCTGCGTTGCTCTTTCTCTGCAGTCTTTTCTTTCCTCTACCATAGAGAGTTGTATATGTATATTTAAATATATATATATATTCCCCTGCATGTAGATTCCAGACTATGTATTTTGAGATCAGTGTTGAATCAAATCTACACATCTATTTGTGTTGGCCTGTCATAATGTCATTCGACGTGTGGAATTTCAACGGACTTTACCATGTACCAACAAATTCAGGAATTCAATTTTTCCGGTTGTCACAACATATGGTGGTTACATTGTTACAAGGAATCTTCGATTGCTTGGTGACGTTGTTGCAGCATCCTGGCAATTGGTTAATCGATAATTAGGTTAATAGGGAGCTCTCTATACTATCAATAGACTCTAAAGATAAGTCGTTAGATAAGTCGAAATTGATACATTTGTGATAATAACAATGTTAAGCAATTAGCTGCATCACCCAAATAACGCAGTGCTTGTTCGTATTCTCTATTCTTCTCTCCATCTCTCTCTCTCTCTCTCTGTGGCTCTCTACCGGTTTTGCATTGGGACCCAGATTTAACCTTGACGATGAAGTTGCAGTGTCATATATTAGGAGCATCCCACTCGAGCCTCCAACTGAGAAGCGTCTCTCTGCCTGCTCCACTCACCCGCTGTACAAGCAAGCAGAAGTGACAGTGATGACAGACAGGAGAGGATGACAGGGAGTACCTCTGACGCCCTCCGCATTACAAAGATGGATGGAAACACACACCACTACAGTTGTATTATGGAAAACAAGCCCTCAGAGATACCGAATCAAGAAAATCCACCCTGAAACAGAATTCATATGTGATATTCCAATGATTTATTAAATGATAGGCTGCACCCCCCCCCCCCCCCCAAAAAAACAAAAAAGAA
>OMKK01045464.1:0-10387 GCA_900302305.1 Polymixia japonica
GTGCGTTTGTGCGTTCAGTCAGTCATTCTTCAGTCAAATATGTTGAGGCAGTTTGTGTGTGTGTCTTCACACAAATGAACATTCAAATAAGTGGTGAGAGACGTGGAGAGAGAGAGAGACAGAGAGACATAGATAGAGACAGAGAGAGAGAGACAGGGACAGAGAGAGAAAGAGACAGAGAGAGAGAGAGAGAAACAGAGACAGGGATAGAGAGAGAGAGACAGGGAGAGAGAGAGATAGAGACAGCGAGACAGAGAGAGAGAGATAGAGACAGAGACAGGGATAGAGAGAGAAACAGAGACAGGGATAGAGAGAGAGAGACAGGGAGAGAGAGAGATAGAGAGAGAGAGAGAGAGAGAGAGAGATAGAGACAGAGACAGGGAGAGAGAGAGATAGAGACAGAGAGAGAGATAGAGACAGAGACAGGGATAGAGAGAGAGAGAGATAGAGACAGAGAGTAGTAGAAAACAACAAACTAAAACATTAGTCACAAATGTTCAAGACACAAACTTGTTGACATTGTTTATGAAAAGAATCAACAGCTCATATCTTCCAAAATGCATCCCTGAGGATATGCATATCAGACCCTCCGGTTCCCGCGCTGCCACTCCACACAACATTTCATACACTTTGTTGTTCTTGCAGTGAAGATCAAGAGCTATAGCTACACGTTGACAAAAAAATCTTACTAGAAACAGGGGAATAAAACACGCACTTCCCAATGTCGCACAAATATTATACATAAATACATTTTAATGAGGCAAATTAGCATTTTTATCCTTTTATCAGACGTACAGAAATAGATGTTTTCTGTCGGTAGGTGGTTGTTTTCACATTCTGTTGAGGTTCTGGGAGCAGGTGTTAGTTTTATGAGTTTTATGAGTTTATATTGTGGTTCAAGAAGAACAGGTGAAAAACCAGAGCAGCAGCAGAAAGAGTTCACAGCTAAAACAGGTAGTTTTACAAAGGCTAAAAGGAAGCTAAACATGCTGCATGTCTTTTAAACCTAAACCTAATCCTAATCTAAACCTAATCCTAATCTAAACCTAATCCTAATCCTCATACCAGCCCCTGGCATTCTCAGCAGGCCTTTGTGTTCATAACGGGATTGAAACTGGCAGTCAGAACAACCATGTGTCTAACACGCTAATTAATGCTAAAAGCCTTCCTGGACCATCATTCATTTGGATTATGTGTCGTTGTGTGCTATGAAGACCTCATTTCCCAAAATGCAATATATTCATTTTGGAAGAAAAAAAACCCTGAAGTTCGTCATTCAATACCGCTAAATTATAGAAGATCCAGTCTCTAAATGTATGATGCTTCTGTCAGCCAAGGACTTAAGTTTCCTATTATCCTTGAAAGACTACCATAATTGATTTTGTGCTATCAACCATGTAGATGTCATTTTCCAAATGGTGGATAACTAATTTCAAAACAAAACTCATATGTCTGATATATTTACTAATTCTTAAATCCTTCCTAAACTGTAATTCATTTGAAATTTCAAACAAAAATCTTATGTTTCCAATCAAGTTCAGTTTGTTTTGTGTCTTTAGTATTCAGAAACGATGGGATGGAAGAATGTGTCATTTAACACTCGGCAGGAGATGGGAAGGATGTCGCTCAGGACTAATTATAATCCTTAATTTAAAAACAAGGAAAAGGAGGAGAAATGCAAAGGACAGGACGGGAATCACATTTCAAAGTCGAATTCCTCTCCTGCCATGCGTAGCTCATTCTCAGTTGATATTTGCCTGGCAAACATTCAAACATTTTTCTCCCAGCTCCTAATTCAGTTGGACTTGGTCATGGTTGGGTATCCGAACGGGAAGTCGTGCTATCTTTTAATTACTTCCTGCTAGAAAGGAAATTGATCATGGGAATCTGTGTTTGATTTCAATAGACATGCTGCATTGTCTCCCCCCACTGAGCTCATCAGGGAGCGCTTGCTTATGCCTCCGATACTCAGCGGGGGACCGTGGTTTTGGCAGGGTACAACCCCACTTCTCTCCATTTGACTTCCATGAAATATATTTCTCTACCCTCCCTTCCTTCTCTGTCATAAATTTGTTTGTTCATTTCTTAGTTCCATCCTTCCTCCCTTCTTTCCTTCCTTCCTTCCTTCTTTGCACCCACAAACTCTACAAAAATAATTTTCAACACATCTGTGCGTCTACTTTGGGGCAACGCAGGCGTGTGCTCAACGAAATTCATGTTCAAGACCCCGTGAAATCAGAGATAGATGTTTACGTTTTTTTTTATCACATATGTCTTGCGCTGATCGTCATCTATACGCCAGTATCTGGCCCAACGATGACAAAAAAAGTTGTTTTGTAGGTATTCTTAATGGTATTTTAGAGTTTGGCATTTCCTGGAAAACGATTAAAAAGTTTGATGACTCATCCTGCGACGCCAATCAATATCCGCGACAAGTCCCAGGAAGGTAGGGACCTTCCTGTTTTTTACAGGAATCAAATAGCACTCTGTCAGCCGTTTCATGGGGTCTTTAATACCAACTGACAAAACATGTTGCGTTGAAAAGAAACGCAAAGGGGCGTTGTCCTGACTAGACATGCCAGGCGTGTTGAAGAGGACATTTGTAAAAGTGCAGCTTTAGCTGGAGGACCAGAGAACCAGAGCAGGGCATCTGTCCTTACCTGGCTGACGAAGATAGCTGCATCCTCCTCATCATCAGTCCTGTAGCAGAGCGTCAGGCCCAGCTTCTCTTGGCTGTTCTGCCTGCACAACTCAACCTCCTGTCACGAAACACACACACACACACACACACACACACACATGCATAAATAAAGCTTTTCCATTGCAAGAGTACCACACTGTAGCTGTCTACTTTGCTATCACTGGACTGGGCCTTCTTAGTGCTACAATTAAACTTTGTCGTATTGATTTACAGTAGAACTAAAAGGAAACCAGACATGCTTCTGGTAAGCCAGGTGCAACTCCCATTATTTTTGCACTCTACATTGTTACTATAAAAGTCAAAGTGAAAAAGGATAATCATTTTGGGACTGTTTGGCTGTTCCATAGTCATGAGTATTTAAAATGCTTCAAGCAATGAGGACCTATGTTAATTTCCTACTGATGTATTCAGGCAACCCTCCCTCCCTCTCTCTCTCTTTTTCTCTCTGTCTCTGCCGACTGTGTACGAGTGTGTGTCCCTCTGTCTTTCTGTCCTTCTGTGTGTGTGTGTCTCTCTCTCTCTCTCTCTCTCTCTCTCTCTCAGACACACACACACACACTGATGAAATATTAATCTCTCAGTTCCAATGGGGTTGGGTCCCATGGAGCCTTGTTTTGGCTGTTCACCTCCTTACACACTGTGCCGCTCCCACTTCACACAAGGACCCAGTTTGGGACTTGAAGCAGCACCAGTGAACGTAACCTCACACAGAACTCAATCTCACACACACGCACTCAGCAACACACACACACACACACACTCACACACACACACACTCACACACAAACACACAAACGCGCACGTGCAGTACAACAGGGGACAAATTAGAAGAACGCAACACATGCGTGCACGCGCACACACACACTCACTCGCGATCGAACACACACACACACACACGCGCACACAGATTGTTTGCATTTCAATTGAATATTCATGTGTGTGATAGTAAAGTCTTTGTTGGTTCTTATTTGCTTAATCTCTTAATATAGCCTGCAGTGGAATCGAATGCAAATAAAAACAAACACAAGACACACACACACACACACATAATCTCAGCGTGTGTCTTGTACATCAATAAAATGAAAGCTTGCCATATCTAGCCAAACCCAGTGTGTGGAACCATACAGGGCAGGTCTTTGATGGCCTCAGTGATGGCATTTAACTCACTGTCCCCTCCCACAGGAAATCTCTCTACATTTACTGTGACTTGCCACTGGCGCCTTTTGATCTCCGCTGTGTTTAAAGGTAATCCCATAAAGATAACAGTCGGGGTAATCTTTATTAACCCTGTACTGCCAAACCCATTTCACAGCCCTGTGAAGTTGCATAAGGAGGGGGTGGGGGGTTATTGGTGATATTATTGGTGGGAAACAGAGAAACAGAACAGGTTGGGGTGCAGCAATCATGCCCCAATTTCTTGAGATTGTTTTTTTCACCGAGGGAAAAATCCGATAGGAAAGACTGACAGGGGAAGTAATTAATTTGTATGGCGTTTAACCCCCTGCGCAGACAGCCCTGACCTTCAAAGGTTGCTGTTTGGAAGTGGGGTATAATGTAACGCGCCGGTCTAGACTGCACAAACTGCGCTGTGCACTCCCGAGTTTAGTGCGCTAGTTGATTCGTACGAACACTGACAGTGAAACAACAGCCGCATAGAGCAGGATCAGACAGCGTTCGCGCCTTACTGTCAGGACACATTGGGTGGTGTGCTGCTTCCCAGACAGCGCGTGTGGATTACTGGAGTGAGCTATCATGGTGTGTATCGTGTTAGCGGAGTGGAAGTCCTGTACTGTAGTCTACTGTGAGGCTGAGGACACTGGGACCAGAAGGGGACCAGATTAGTGATGATTGGATCATAATCTGTGACACTGTAGGCTTGACAGCAACGCACAGCGCGGAGGTCGAAACTCATCTTATGAAGCTAGCAGTGTCCTATCCAGAAGCGCTGTGATACTTGTTGAAACTAATCTTCCTAATTTGACAGCATGCACCAACCAATGTTTAAGCCAGCAAGGTCACATTTACCAGATGTTACTGTTTACGAAATGAACAGATATTCACAATTGGAGATGTTCTCTCTTTTACAGCCACGTTAAGCATCTGTTAGCAACATATCGCGTTTACTGTTACAGAAGGGTTTCATTAGAAAATGAATTTTGGAAAATAAATTCTGACAAATATGTATACTAACCCATGTAAAATATGCAGATGATTCCATTCTCTGAAGAGTCAATATTTTGTAGGTAGATTAATATTTAGTGGGTAGCTTAATATTTTGTAGGTCTTAAGACTGTAAGAGCTGCAATATGCGATTTTTTTTCACATTAAAATAATAAAATAAAATTTAATTTAAATTTAAATTTAAGCTTTTCAATGATGTTCGGGATGTTTTAGGGCATATACCATTTATTGTGTCATTATGTGCAAGGCCAACGGTGAGCTAGGTTGTCAGGCTAGCGGCCACCGCGCCGGGGCGTCATAGCAACCAACAACAATGACAGAGAGTAAGAGTAACATTAAGAAAAGACGGTACAGTGGAGCTAGTCATGCAGTAGACAAGGCCCATTCAAAAACACAGGCAACGTCAGCATTTTTTTACAGATCCCCTGTTCGCTGAGTGCTTCTTCAAGGCTCTTTTGTGAGCTTTACAAATGCCGGTAAGGCTGGGCGCCGTTTCAAGATAGACAGCTGGGATGATTGACAAGTGTTAGGGCGTGAACATATCCAACTGAGGGGATGGGGAGGAGGGCGGGAGTTGCAACACACTTGGCTGCCTCACGGTGAAGAATTGCATATTGCAGCTTTAATAGCTTGATATACCCGTAGTGAATAAAAGTTTTAGCCAGCGATCATTTTATCTAAGTATGTGTCACATTTTCAAATGCTGGGTCTTATTTTGGAATGAACTGGCAAAGTATATAGAACAAATGTGGAAGACTAACAGTGAATATAGAGCTACCCATGCGGACAATCTGTGTGAAGCCAAGCTAGACCTGTCAGTCAGAGGTAATGTCTTTGCAAAAGGCAGCCCTATTCTCTGTTTCATCCAAGAGGAAAGCCATTCATGGTTCAGTTAGACACACATGGATGGACAGAGGTAAGTGAGGACGTCTGTCTCTGTGTATGTTCGTGGGTTGGCTGGGTCAGGGTATGGCAGTGTGTAGTGTAGCGTTGACCTTGTTCAGATGCTGAACTGCTTCCATTACAACACACAAGGGCGTGCGAGCATGCACACAAGCGCGCGCACGCACGCACACACACACACACACGCACGCAGGACACTCACTCATTCATCCAGATGAGGCTCTAGGCTAGGCCACAGCTGGCAGAAGCAGAATCCTAATGACCCAGAATGCAGTTCACTGAACCTGGAAGTGTCTATTAAACTAGGGAGGACCACTGACAGTAGCACATATGTGTCACCTAGAATTACCTCTGACTCTGCTGTCTAACTTGCACGCTGCGTCTTTTACAATACGGAAACTTGTGCAGTGTGCACACATATACAGGGAAATGTTTGCACACACTTTCATTTTGCATAAACTTGAGGAACTACATTTGTAAGTCGGGTAATAAAAACAGGTATATAAGTGTATTTTGTTCCTCTTTGCAATTTTTTTCATATATAAAAAACCTCAATACACTCAAGGTCATGTATTCGCTTAATTACAAATCCATGCCATCATGAACAAGATCCATCAATAAAACACTGAATGTATGAATGTGTAGCAGGATGTTACTGAACAAGAGTGACCCTGGATAAATAAAGACTATAAAATGTACTGCGATGATCTCATCATCCATCCAAGGTTTTTTGTTTGTAGTCACAACTCCTACTGTATGGAGTTGAAAACTGGATGAACGTATGAGTCATCTGGAGCTGTGATGTTTTATACAAACAACCACAGCATTAGTTTATTCCCAATTCCAATGAAAATACTCAACGCAGCGTTTATCATTAACATTAAAAACTGAGCTGCAAGGATATAGCAGGCTCATTTGTTATGTGGTTCAAAAATAGACAGTGTAATATTTCAGTGAAACCAAGAGTGTTTGTCAATAAAGCCACTTTGAGAGCTTTGTCATTGACGACATTTATGGGACTTATGAGATATTGATTTATTTTCCCTTTACCAGGGAGCGCTAAGCAATAAGTCATTTTCTTTGATAAGTAGCCATGTATTTTTTCTTATTTATTGCATATGGTACATTACAATAAAACACATTTTGTGAGCGCTTTGGCAACAGTACAGTCAACCAAGCTGTTTCTAGTTTGGGACAACACAACATTGTACTACTTGCATTTAAGTTAAAATAAAAAACCCAATATATTGATACAACAAATGTAGTTTTGTTTAACGCCTGTGTTGAAAAGAAACACAAATGGTGTCCCAAACTAGATAGTCGTGTTGAAAAAGACACATCCCACGGGTTGTCTACCGATAAGTCTGCGTTTTAAGTGCAATTTCACATCTCTGATTGAGTTAAGAATTCACATGATATTTTGTTCTAAGCCTTCATAGCCTCATATTTCGACATGAATTGGCTGCTGTGATATATCCAGACCCTCAATCCTATTTACCAGTCACAAGTAAGTATTAAAGATCGCTCATATCTTTTATTAATGCAAGATCTTACCAGGATGATATATTCGCAGTTGGATTAGTTTTGACAACTCATTCGATTGTTTCAATAACAATAGTTCTAAAAGTTTAACTTTGAATCCACACCAATATATGATATTGTCGTCTATGTCGTCTATCTAAATCAATACTTCACAGTCTGAATGAATGGTTGTTTAACTGCTATGGTGTACAATGTTGTTCTGTTGACTGAGTGCTTAACTGATTCCAGTTCTATTCAGTCTCAGCTGGTTGTCTGAAAAGGTGTGTGTATCTTTCTGAAGGACAAGGTCAAATGTGTCTATGTGTCTATCTATCTATGTGAAAGAGAAGAACCTTTTGTGCGTGAAGCTCTTAGAATTCCGAGAGAGGGGTCATAAATGTGAGTTTTTCTTTCCACGCTGTGGCATAAAGGACAACCTTCCCCCTTAAACCCGGGGATTTGCTGTACGACACCACACAATGTGATATGTAGATACTCCTCTCGCTCGCTCCGGTGCGTTGTTCAAGCAGACACTTTTCTTTGTGTACTGTTTTGAATATGCTGTATCAGGCCAACCTTGGATTGTTTATCCGAGTTGTGCATATAGCTGATGACAGTGACCTGCTGTCTGACTGCGTCATCGAAAGAAATGATATACTCACAAGAACAGTGAATTGGCAACTTGACAAACGTATCCTGTGCTTCCTGTATGTATGGTATATATCAGCGTTTCCATTGGAAAACAGAGCCATTGTGTACATCGCTTACACACCACAAACTTAACGAAGTCACCACCAAAGTGATCCAATACTAAATATATCTTAAATGAACAGACTGCTGCACAAGATATTGTTGCAGTACTCTACCTCGTACTCATATTCCTCGGTCCTCTCTGCCTCTGCTGGGTTATTGGACAGGTACTCTGGACACTCATAGTATTCATGTTCCATAGTGTGGATGGAATGGCAGCTGGACAGGGAGAAAAGAGAGAGAGAGAGAGAGAGTCACGTTAAGATTGGGATTGTTTGCTCGCCTGTTGTGTGTTTTGTTTGTTACTCTGCGCTCTCTCCGAAATGTTGGTAAATGTGTTCTTGTGCTTCCTGTGCGGGAATGATCTTATGGTAGGTTTCTGTTGACGAAAGAGATAGATAGCCGAAAGAGACAGAGGAAGAGATGAAAGAAAAAAAGAGGCGAGAGAGAGAGAGAGAGAGAGAGAGAGAGAGTGCAGGGATAGACGAGTCAAGGAATAACTGATGTGTTCCACGCCGCAGCGCAAAATGTCTATTTTACAGGTACAAAAAACGAAACAAAACCAGGCGTGTATCGAGGAAAACATCTCAAATAGACACAATAATTTTGTCGAGGTAACTACTATCCTGTGAAAAGTTACTATTAAGTGGTTTTTGTAAGAGTCAGTGCTGCATTCGTCATGGCCGATCTCATTTTGGAAGGTAACTCCTGATAAATAAATTAATAAAGTATAGACACAAAGACGGCATTCCTGCAGAGCGGAGCTACACGCTGGACAACAATATAGACATCAACCCTTTCCCTGTTAACAGCCATGCCCTCTGTGAAGTATCACTGCTGCTTCTCCGTAGTTTTATAGGACAAATTGATTTCATTTGATGGCCAGCAAAGGCCTATAAATAGCCAGAGGATGGATGTAGCACCAGACTCCCTATTCTAGCAGCCCATTGGCTTTTAATCGCCCGGCAAAGGCTCCCATTAAAGAAAATGGATGTAGCACACAGAAGCAATTATTCCATGCAGGTTTGGCTCTGCATAATGACATTACAGGAACATGCAACTTAGCCATGTTGGGGGTTTGCACACCACGATACGACTGCTTAATAACCACCACGAGATGACAACGAACAACAGGGCAGCCTCAGGGAAGCCTAAGATTCATTTGGGGAGGGAAAAAAAGCATTATGAAGCATTTCCTATGTTGACTTAACAAATTACACAGGCAAATCAGTTGCAGACATTCCAAGGGACTTGCTGTTGCACAGAAAGTACCTGATAGTTAACACAGTGCAAACTCACTGTATGCCACGCTGCTTGAATTGGTTTTTTTTTCTTACCCTGGCCGTCCCCTCTGCATTTATCCTTATCTCTATATTGTTTGCTTTTTTTCATGTCTAATGCTGTGTGTCTTATCTCCTTCTGTGCTTGGATGAATGAATGTCTCTACTGTCGCTGTGGGTTCCCCTTCTTCCTCTCCAGGGAGGTGTTGCCGTGACGTTGAGACGATTGTTGGGGCGATGAGTGGGACTGTACTGGTTTGGCTGCGCTGACGTCCTGGAGACTGTTATGACGTTGGCTCGGCCGGACGCTCTTTCATTACTGCCCCATTAGTCCAATTGCATATTTGTTATCATTCCATTTACAATCTGTAACTTGATTGAAATTTGCCCACTCGGCACCTATTGCACACCTGGCTATCCTGGAAGGGGATGGTCTCCATTGCATGCCAAGATTTCTTCCATTTTTTCCTAACTGAGTTTTTTCTTGTCCGATGGCGGGTTAAGGTCAGGGGGTGTCGTTTAATTCCTTGTGATTGTGGGCTTGTGAAGCCCTTTGAGACTGCAATGTGATTAAGGGCTATATGCTTGATTGGAATGTATATAATTAGTGAATCATGAATGCGTGATATGTGCTGTGTCGTCTACTCTCTACTGTACGTGTTGTACTGTGCCTTTCGGCTGCATGTGAGGTCCTGCTGTCCTTGTACCATGCCTTTTCAATGTGTACAATGGCTGTCATACGGCAATACCCAGCCAGACGTTCGTTCTCACCTGTCAGACAAAAGGAAGGGGCAGATGTCAGGGACGGGCGGCGTGGCTGGCCGAAGCTTGGCCAGCGCCATGATGTGCTCAAAGGTGATGTCCGTCTGCGTGCACACGTCCACCACGCACACTTCCTGCGGCACGCCGCCATGGTTACAGGAAACGGCGGCGGCGGAGGCCCCGGCAGGAGTCCGGCGAAGAACCTGGACAACGATGGGGTCCCGCCTGATGGCCTCCACCACTGCCTCCTCGTGTCCTGCCTTGGAGAAGTCTCGCCCGTTCACCTGGG
>OMKK01045465.1:0-13095 GCA_900302305.1 Polymixia japonica
AGCCACGACGATTGCCTAATTATGTGGGAGAGATTGGGGACATATTTTTGGCATTCTTCTCATACGCCTGGACAGCAGTAAATCTACTGATCTGGTTAGATCATGACGGGAGTGAAGGAAGGATCGCTCGGTGAGTTTGAATGGGTCAACCTATTTTTCAGTGATTGCATGTCCTAACGACATCATTCACATACGATCCAATATGGCCTCCTCTCTTATGGTAGTGCTTGGAGGACCTTACAAATCACACTGAGCATTACAAGCTGAGAAAATGTGACTTATAGGTTTTGGTTTCCAAAATGCTGTTAGCCGAAAGCTACATTAAATATTCATATGAAAAAAGAAATAGGCTGGTTATGTGAACAACAAACACCAATCACATAAAATGGGGAAGGGATGACTTGACATAATCTAGAATGCATATTTATTTGGGCAACATGTCCTGTTTGTTAAATGATGAATAAGTGGATCTGCCGTTTAGAAGACAAATACTGACCTCTGCTGGACAAACATCAAACTGTATTTTATCATCCCCGTTATGAAGGATCCTCAAGCATGGAAACTTACATGATATTTCAAAGCAAAAAACAACTATCAGAATTTTCCGAATACTCTACAAACTACAAAATGTCTTGTCACTGTATGGGTATTTTAAACCTTTCACCTCAGACCTTTCCATATTTGTAAGCTGGCTTAGATCAGTATGATATAATGTATGGTAGGTAAGGTGGTTATATCTGAGATTGTCTTTCCTCAAGTATGGATGTGAGAGATGTTTTTTCAACAAGTATAGAGGTGACTTTAATATTGTTTGACACGCCAAAGAAAAATTACGAGAAAAACCTTAACTGCCCCCTTTCTAACTTACTTAAAGGACTCAACACAACCCTCAAAAAACAGCCCTCATCAACACCTCTTGTGAGAAGATCTCGCGTAAGCATGAGAAGTCTAAAACAGAGAAAGCGTTGCGGTGTCAAACAGCATGAAAGCCCCGCAGAAAGTAGATGAAGCACGGAGTTAAAAATAGATAGATTTTCATATTTGAGACTTTGATTTTTTGAGACAAGGTTGCGATGTCTTCGCGACTCTCTATTCATAGAACGGGGTTCAAAGTTTTGAATTTTAACATTTTGAGTAACAAGCAAACAAGTAACACTCAAGGGAAGTTAACTTTTCCATTTTGTTGACCCGGTCTACTACCGACAACACAATTGTGATCATTTGAATTTATTTATTCTTTTGGACCTGCAGCACCAACTCTACCTTTTTAAAGAGCTCTGCTCGCAATCTGTTAGTCTGTGATATCGCCCTCCTTTTCTCCTCCTCCTTCTTCTTTGTCACTTCTGGCAGCTTGTTGTAAATCCTACGGATACAAAAAAGGCAAATCAGGGGGAGATGGGGGAACATGGTATTAACAGTCCGAGGGTTGCTGGAATACGGCGCGCCGGAGCCCCGGCTTTTATCTAGTGGGACGACGGCCTGCGAAAACCTGGATCCACTGATAAAAGAATCTCGCGCGGGCTCCTTTTTCACTCCCACAACTACAGCCGATTTGTTAGGAGATCCTCCGAGCCAGATAGCGTTGCTTTTGGAAAAGAAATGACAATGGGCAACTGCCATCTGATCAGGTGTGCCGTTTCCAGATAAGGCGGTGGAATAAAGAGGAAAGGATAAGGGCTTACAGAGGGGTAGCTCGTATCGCCGCTGAAGACAGACGTTTGGCTGTCAAACGGGTGCGTCTGAGTGCGTGCGTGCGTGCGGGTGCGCGTGCGCGTGCGCGTAACCGCCACCCTTGTGGGTAACGCGCTAAATATGAAACAAAGAGAGAAAGTGAGACAAAGAGTGACGTGTTCTGGTCTGAGAGAAACTCACCGTCTGGACCTGAGCTGCATCTCTCTGCCTGATATAGACCTCTCTCTAGGCTTGAAAAGGTTATCTAGGATGCGCACGCACACACACGCACGCACACACACACACACACACACGCACACAAACAAAACACAGAGAAATTAAGAAGACGGTATGCAAATGAGTCTTGAATATGTAAATGAACACTGAGGCCTGTGTGTGATCTCTCTCTCTCTATTTCAGTTTGTCTTTCTCTCTCTATTCCTCTTGCATATACACACGTGCACACACACATACAAGCGCACGCGCACACACACACGCACACACACACACACAGAGTATACTGTAAAGATTGACTACATCTGTCCTCAGAACGGAAGTGGACTGACTTGTCAAACTGCTGTTTCTTAGTTCAACAGCATAAAAGCTCGTTCTGCATAATAAGGACTCCAGGCTGAGGCCAGTCCGCACCATTACCCCCAAAACAGACAGCGACAAGTCAGTCAGGCCAATTCTGCCAAGTGATGCATATTTAACAAGATGCAAGTGCTTAAGATTTGAAGGGACTTTTGTTGTAATGGTAAAGTTCAAACTGCTGGGAAACATTATGAGATGAGTACTCACCACAATAGAACAAAGGCTTGTCAAATACAGTTTGTTAGAAAATGCCTGCCAGGTGTCGGAGAACGACTAACTACCCGGTGTGGCTGTGAGTGAATGCTTATGCTGATTACAGAATATATTAAACAGCATACAGTGTACATGGAAACTACACAGGTAAAATATCAGTCCCAACATCTGTATGAATATATCATATGCGCTTGTATCATTTTGAAACCTTAAAATAGATACACAATGAAGGAGAAACACAGACGTGCATCTGCCATTAAGTTATTTGTTGTTTTCCATGAGAAGTTTATTTCACCATTACTCATTGTCAAAACATTATAGCCAATTATTATAACAATTCCTGTATAGTATTCTCCTGAATAATATTTTAAACATGGCATGAAGTATTGGTTTTGTAAACATTTTTGTAAAGTTGCAAAATCACTGTTCTCACAAACAAAAGCCTAACGATCACTCAATTATGGAAGCATCTGGTCATGACTGTTGGGTTTCACTGCAAGCAGAAGATTCAATAAACTGCTCTAGCTGATCTGTAATACTAGATAATGACCAGCAGAGAGCAAAGTTGGATACATGCCACCACAATACTGTACCTCTCTCTCTCTCTCTCTCTCCCTCCCTTCCCTTGGTCTCCCTCTCTCTATTCCCTTGGTCTCCCTCTCTCTATTCCCTTGGTCTCGCTCTCTCCCAAACTGGTCTACGGAGACATTCTTTATGTGTATTGTGCTCGTTTCAATGAACAATAATTGGCTAAACGTCACGTTGTTTGAACAAATGATAATAGCCACTTTAATAACAACTGAAATATGATTATTCGATCAATCAGTTGGCATAGATGGAGACTGACAAATGAATCAGTCCATTTGCTTCCTAGGGCAACGAACATAAGAAACATGGGATAAAATGGGATAATCACGAGACAACCGAGAGCTGTGCTCAGGCTTGGACGGCGGCGGTCTCGAAATTGAAGGAGACATCAGCTGAACGGTAGAGCGGGTGGGGTGGGGCGGCGGGGGTCGCTGGTCTCCACAACTACTGATGTGATTGACAGAGGGGAAATACCGTTGAAGTGAACCACGGCTGACTACTGCAGAAAATGATCTGGAAAGCGGACGGCAGGCTGAAGGACCTGCTGATGTCACATGGGGGATATGCCACACTGCGGTATTGAACCGGACCCTGAACCTCCTTCCGCACCCGCTGTTTTTGCTGAGGCTGCACTTTTGCTAACTCACACGTATCGGGTCCTTGACGTGCATTATCAATGCTGCAAACAGATGGCTGTTCTGTCAGCAAAATCAGACCTTTCTTCAGCTGGCCAGTAAGAGAAAGAATTCGATTATACCGTATCGATAATTTGTGCTTTTTTTTAAGGTTTCAGGTTTCAGGGTTGTTCTGCTGAGCTTACCGCTGAGCGGATGTGGCGTGGTGCATTTCCTGCTTCGTTTGCCCCTATCTTCTCCGGGGTACTGCGCCGGGTCTGGGTTGCAGTCCTGTAGCGCCCTCCTTCTCCTGGCCCTCCGCTCCAGCCTGCTGACCCGGCCCTGCGACCGACTGATGAAGTCTGGCCTGAAGAGCTCCAAGGCCTCCTGGGAGTGGTTAGGAGAAATGTTTAAGCCGCTCGCTGGTGGGAATAACACAACCCTTAAACACTAATCCTGCGAAAAGAACAATCTTCGTTGGTTATGATTCCATTCTGAAAATATCCTTAATCTATTCCTTAACCTTGGAGAATCCTCTTGGCAGACTTGTAATAGCTAAGAGGTGTAGGCAACATGGTGAAATTATGCTCGGCTTTACCGGGGATAAAGGTAACGTTAACGGAGCTTTACTCACTGGGGAATCTGAATCCTGTAGAAAGCTTATAAAGCCCATTTTATATTGGATCTTTACTCTTCAGAAAGTGGAAGTAAAAACCTGTTGATAGTAACTAGATAGAAGAAAGAATTTTGTTCAGAATCAACAATATGAAGACTGTCCTCAAGTAAACTCAAGGAAACTGTATTTTGAAGGAAATTCCTTTAATCATTATTTTCTCCTCTACCCACTTTACTTACTTGGCAGAGGTTGACTCAAATAATTACCGAGCACAAATGGTACGGCATAGAATAACAGGAATTGGTATTATCTAAACAATATAAATTACAAGATACAAAAAAAAGATACAGACAATGACTAAATGGCTACTTCACCGATATTTATATAACCATTAAAATGAAATGGTTTGCCACTGCCAACTGTCAAGATTCAGGGGCTAAGAATAATATGGTGGAGACTCAACAGTGAGTCATTGTTGAGTCTCTATCATACAGTTTTAGGTAATAATGAAGGGTTTCTTAAAATGAATAATAAACCGCTTACTTCTAAGATACTGCGATGCAGTAGCACGCAAAGCCGGTCTTATGAAAGAAAATTATTTAAAATTGTTTACGCTGTATATCTTATGTGGAGCGACAAGCGTAGCTCGCCTGCGCCTATGACCTCCCTGGGGTACTGTTAAGCAACTTCTTAGCGAGTAGCCCACGATATTTATTATTATTTATAACATAATAAAGCAGTGACATAAATGCAGGTCCTACTTTGAGACTGAGAGTCTTGTGTGTGACATCCAGAGAGTCAGCCAGCAGTCGGGAATGATAATAACACATCTTCTGCTCATACGCAGCGGTGACACTTTGAGCGCCTCTGGAACAACCTTGTCCTTGTGGTGCGTCACTCTTCTCACATTGTGATTGCCTTCCACGTGTTCTGGATTCCACTTAATATAGAAATAAAGAGAGAGTGGGAATAACTGTGAAACATGTGTCGGTAAGTCACTTTTATGACAGAATTCGTTCGGAACAAGTTACACAATTTACTCGTGTTTTTAAAGGTGTTATGTGTAGTTTATAGCGGCCTCTAGAGTTTGCTAATGGAATTTATCAGTGGTATACTTATCAATCGACTGCTGGGAGATTTAAAACATGGACATACTACCTGGGCATACAAAGAAAATCTATTGGCTGTGCTCACTGCATGCTGATTGGCCGAGCAGTGCCTTAACACACGTCACAGCGTGTTGTGTGCCTGATGTGCGTTTTCGTCGTGTCGTCACTTTTTGGATAACCGTAACCTAAAAAGTTATTTATTGACCTTCAAACGGATTTATTTTTTTTATTTTTTTTATCATGTAAGGCCACGTTTGAGCAGCTGAATGCTGGTCCCTGTGTGATGCTGTGCTATGCTGCGTGGCCCAATCAGCGCCGCCTAATTTGTGAGCCGTTGGGACCAGAATAGTAATTAATTTATAAACCAATATCAATTGCGTTTCTGGATTCCAACTGTTTGAACGTGCACTCAAGGAATCACCTTATGTAACATCTAAAGATAAAAGATATAAGATAAACTAAGCTAGCTAAGCTAAGATAACTGCTCAGGATTGTATGACACCCCTGCCCCCCTGTAACGCCTCCCTAAAACAACCAATCACAGTACAGTATATCGTACCAATGATACTCCTTCGCAATTCTGTCCCATAACATGGGACTGTTTCATGCCTCACTGCTGCTGTCTGTTGTCATGTGGTGTCTGTCATGTTCACAGAGGAGGTATATGCCATACTTTTATATGCCGTAAAGTGAGACGTCACATTTCCCGGGAAATCCAGCCCAGTGACAGATAAAACTGCATAGTGAATACAAGGCTTCTAGGAAACTGATCTGAACCGCGATTTCTTCATTCTCCCATGGCCATTACACTACTTGGGTTGGAGTCGAGCATTGCTCAGAAGGCCAGGAGAGGCAGAGGGGCCCGTCGCGGAGGTTCACCTGCTCATAATCAACCCTCACCTATATATCCCTGTGCCAGGGGGTATTGCATGATGAGATCGTGGAAAAGCTGAGCTTGTGGAAAAAAAAGCCATCACAGTAGACACGCCTGTGGGGAAACAGCCTCAAAAGGGCTATGAATGCTGTTGAACTTTGACCCGGAAGGGTAACAATAATTGGAAGAAGCAGCGGTGGTGCACTTTTTATGTGGTATTTCATTCATTATTTGGTGTAGAATATAAGACACGTACACAGGCAATCCAGAAAGGCTGTTTCTAGTGTCCTTCCTTCCAGAGACGGTTGAGTTATCGCACGATGGGACGGGGTTTTTAACACGAAGCGAGTCTTAAGTTCCGTCTCGGATTTTACGAGCTAGAGAAGAGGGAAAATAAAGCCGAGCTTAAATTGACCACCGACTCACCGAGAGAAAACCCAGAGGGAAGTGAGTGGCGTATGAATAATGCAAAACATGGCAGTGCCTCTATCTCGAACCCCATCCCTCTCCTCTGAAATATATCCCTGATGAATCACCAGCCCTTGTGTCACGCGGAGCATCATCACTTGCTCTGGTAAACACATGGAAAAGGTTAATGTATCAGGTCACAGACTATTTCAATGTCAGCATCAAGTTATATGTTTGTTCTGAAGGCAATGCGTTGAAACGCGCGGTGATGTGAAAGGATGGAAGTTTACAACCTAACGGAGAGCACAGGGGAACAGCAGTGGCAACAGTGAAGTAGATAAATTTCTCATAACGAGTAGAGAGTTGTTTAATAATTGAAAGGTGTTGTGGCTTCCTTCTGAGAAAGGCAGGTGAAATGCTGCACCCGCTTCAGGCAGTTAGCAACAGTTCTCCTTTCTGTGAGTTAAACCAGTAATTCTACTCGCTATATGCAACGCCAGATATATTGTAGGTTGCTAATGGGGTCCCAAGGCCAGCTGCAATATCAATAGAGCAACCAAGCCTTATTGCCATGCTGTTACCAAATATGCTGATCTGCTCTATCCATATTAGCAGTATATTCCTCATAGGTTATCTCCGGGCCAAACACAGAACACATAAAAACTGCATTCCCAGAGCCAAGACTCTGTGCAAACCAACTGACCAACCCCATTACCATGCAATTACAATAATGTACAATGTATGGAATGTAACTGCTTACAGCTTTAACAAATTGCAATACGTGACTTATTGTGATCTGAGCAAGCACCATTGTTTCATTATTATAATGTTGTAGTCCTGTAGTATAATTGTAAATTATATTAACTTCCTTGACTTGCAGTACTTGTTATCTACTTTCTTTATTTTCTCTATCTTTATTGTATGCACTAATATACCAAGGTAAATTCCTTGTATTGTGACTCTGTGTGTGCGTGGTCTGACATTTGAACAGGATGCCATGTTGTGGTATTGACAGAGACATATATTTTATCTTCAGCTCTGATCTAGTCATGATAACTTCCTATACTACCCCCTGCTTCCCATACATACAGTCTGGTCTAGCTTTAGATCAGTGGTTTCCAACCATGTGCTACCAGGACCCATGGATATGTTGGTTTGTTGAAATTCATCACAACACACCAGCCGATTTCACTAATTAGCACACCTTCAACCAGAGAGGGGTAACTAATTAACTAATTAGTGAAATCAGCTGGTTTATTTTTTTATGGGAATGAAAATGTTATGTAAGCGCGCGTGTGTGTGTGTGTGTCTTAAAGCAGAGTGTATTTGAAAACATGCTGCAAAGAGAAGTGTGTGTGTGTGTTGGGGGGGGACTTTCCATTAACTATGTATGAGGTATAAATCAAAAAAAAGGTGAGAGGCAGAGTTAGAAATGAGACTTCACACCCTTTAAGACCACCTTGGCACTGCGCTCATCTTGCTCTTAAGACTTGGAAATGTGTGATCTTATCTACAGAAGGCCATAACAGGCTATATATATATATAAAAAAGAGCCACTGAAAGGAATATACAGATACATTTGCATGGCTACTTTAGATTCCCACTTCTGATGCAGGGAGATGAGATTCATACCTGAGCCCATATTGAAAGCCTGATGTCTGTGTCTGAAATTGCCGCGGGTAGGGCAGACTGCCTCATCTGCATTCCCGTTCTGCCTGCCGGCCTCAGCGTGTGAGCGTCTTGGCCCTCTGAATGACAATATTCCCAAAGTAGAGCCACGCCGATGTGTGTGTGAATCATCCGCTCTGCTGTCAACACCATGAGCGGTTGCTGTTTTCTCAACCTTGTGGCCCCGCCGGTTTGACGGAGGACCTCTGTCGTGACCCGAAGCGCTCTCTCGGTCACTCCGTTTGTTGCCGCCCGTCGTGGCTGCTTTGGGTTTCCCGTAACCCTCATCTGTTTTGGCTGGTTTGTTGTCCGTAGAGGGTTTCTGGCAGGAAGAGACGCCGAGGCGCACAGACAAAGTAGACCTGTGCAGGTTTTGCTGGGTCGCTCTCCTCCCCTTTAGCTCCGCCAGGGATACGGAGAGTGACTTGTCCAGAAACACAACAGAGCTAGCAGACCTAAGAGGCACTTCGAGGTGGATGCAGGAACGGTAAGAGGGCTTTGAAGACAGGGGTATAAATGAGTCTCCTAACAAGCCCTTGTTTCTGTCTCCCTCTGTGAAGCTGTGTCTGTGTTCCAGAGATTGCACCTTCCTCTTCGCAGGTCCTCTCACTGCAACTGTGTCAGCTGCGGAGAAACTGTGCCTGAAGCCTTTGGTCCTCACAATGGCAGCGTTCTGTCCCCACAAGTCCGGTTGGGAGCTTGAGGCTCTCATTGTGCACCGGGTTGGGGTTAAGGCTCTGCTCCTGAAGGGCTCTGGCGGAGTTAATGACCTCAGAGGCCGGCTAGGACGGGATGGAGACGCGCGGCCCGGCAGGCTGGGACCCGACTCCGGGACCTTCCGGGCCGAGATGTCGATGGAAGAAAATGCTGTTTTCAGACTGCCTCCCACCACATCTGGGACACTTGCAGTCCTAAACAGGTTTGAAGTCCCAACGTAAGATGCACCATTTGCACTCGGAGAGTTCCCAGAAGGAATTGCCCTTCTAAGTGGTGGAAACACCCTCTTCTGCTTCTCTTCTTGCCCTCTCCACACACCCCATGACAGGACATTCCTGTGCAGTGAAGCAGCGATGTCCTTACTTGAGGCCTGTGAGACAAGAGAATAAAAGAGTGTGTCCTATCAGAGTTGTGTTGATATTCCTCCTTTGATTCCTCTGCAAATTTAATGAATCTGTTAGAAAAATAAAAAGGTGAATACAAAGGTCTTCTCTGATGTGATGTGATTTAAGAGTGACTTATTATCAGCTCTCCTGCTCCACTTGTTTCATGATCTGGTGCTGTTGCCATGACAATGTGTAACTCGAAGAGCAGCACTTAGGGACAAATTAACCATGACATTTAAAATGAACATTCCAGTTTAGTCAACTGGGCAGACGGCAAGTTAAACAACAAATAACAAGAGCAACAATAACAAAAAAGAAAAAAAAAAACACAGCTAACACAATGTCCAGTTAGCTTCACCATCTACAATCGTCCCTGAAATTCAAACCGACCTCGACGTGTCACTCTCGACGTGTCACTCTCGACGTGTCGCGCCTTTACAAAGACACAAAGTTTTTCACGCTCCTTCAATACACAACGCTGGTTAACATTTTAAAACCTCACAAGTGTTTTTACTGTTTGGAGTGAAAACAGCCCATAGCTTGTTCCAATAATACATATTACACATCTGCACAAGTTCCTCCATAAATGACACTTGTGTCAGCTCACATTCCCCAAATGTCAGGAAACGTCCACACAAATTAAATTTGATTTAATGAGTGTCTTCATTTCCTAATCCTGTTAACTCCAAGATGGAGTAACTCTGGGTTTAGACACTGTCCAACGGATCTGAGATCAAACATCATGTGATTACAGCAGTATTTTAGCTAGATACCCATACATACACAGTCTACAGTCTTCCTAAGTGTAAGCTTTTTGGTTGCGATGAAGATTATAATGATGATGATCAGGATGCTGCACCAGCAGCTGCCTGCTGTTGTCACTATTGACGTTTAGGAAATCAATAACAAACAAACAACACAATTTTAATATTTATCTTGTAGCATTTTGAGAGAGAAGTATTGAAACTTAATTTCTCTAAGTATAAAACAGTTTCAGCATCAACTCTGAGAAACAATGTAACTGTGCAGGTCATAAGACCTTGAGTAAACAGATAAGTATGCCTGCAGCTGTTTACCTCATTGATGTTAGGTGTGGAAAGGCTTGGGACTCTCCAACTGCGGAAACCCATTGACATCCACCTCTTGTCTTCTATATTTCCATCTGTAAATTCTGCACAGAGAAAACACTTTTTTAGGCTACATTACGCAGCATTGTAACTTCAGACTTCAAATAGGCTATGCACACTATTTACAGTAACAGAAATAAAAGACAAGGCCACTCAAAATAAACATGCTTCTCGAATTGAAATACGATTATCAGACCTACTTGTCACTGAAAAATAGCTTCTCCGCTAACACTGCTCATCCATTCATTACCTCTTTGCTGTCCTGTCAAGAGAACAGCCTCTCCTCTCTCTCTCACACTATCTCTCTCCTCCCCGTCTCTCTTTCTCTCTCTCTGTTGCTCTTTGTTACTAAGTTCAATCGTCTCTGTCTGTTCCTCAGCTCAGCTGATGACTCTTTGTTTATTTAACACCGTTATCAGTCTTGCTAGCCTTGTACATTTTTAATCAATTCTAAGCAACACAATACAGCTCCAGTGTTTACTCCTTCTATGGGACACAGGGAAAGCCTTTTCTGCTGACTTTATTTACCACTCAGTTATATTAGCAAAGACTCCTTTCTACATTATCTTTTTTTTATATGGTATTTCAATTTTCTTATCATAATTGAAGCACTAAGTACACTGTTCTCAATTCTGCACTGTGATGCCATGCACAATGTAGTTATTACGGTCAGTAAATCTGAAATGTTCCACAACAAAAAGTGCAGGCTTAATTTAACTTTACATTAAACTTAGCAAGCATGTAATGCAGTCTTTCTGTGTTATACATTGCCAAAGCGAGACCTAGCAAATTGAAGTCATGTTTTTGGTCCGTTATGATGTTTGTGTGGATAAAAACGTGCGCACAGCACAGGAAAAGTAATTACGTTTACCCCGTGTGTTTTACTTTGAGGTGGAGTCACATGGGACAGGAAGTTGAGATTGAACAACAACACTGAAATAGAAAATTTTGTATTCATAGTTTTCATCCCATTTTCCCTTTGATTTATTTTTGCCAAGCCAGCAAGTGGAATTGTGGGAACAACGGTTATATTTATGGATTGTTCCGATCTACAAAAGAGGCATAGATGGAGATTGTGTATATTGTATATATTTGAGAGAGAGTGAGCGCATGCACCCTGAAGGACAAACTGTTTGTCCAATGCAGAGAATAAACAACATAGCTCAAGTCAACCCATGACATAAAAAGTGAGAGAATATGTAAAAACAGATAGTGAGACAGACGCAGACAAACACAGAGATAGAGCGAGGCAGAGAGAGAGAGAGAGAGAGAGAGAGAGAGAGAAAGAGAGCGAATAACAAAGACAGATGGAGACAGAGACTGATAGATGGAGCAGGTCTGCGCGCTGTGTGGGTTTGGCTTTGGCCTTTTTGCGATCGTGTGTTTATGCAGTAGTCGGGTGTAAAATATCCGTCACTGAGCCTGTGTGTACCTGACTGTGGCGTGAGTAGAGAGCGAGACCACGCGAACATACAGCTGGTTAGGAAGCAGACAGGCTGTGCAGAGTTGTGGGTATATGGAAGATAAACAGCATCAGCACAGCAGCCAGTGATGAGATGAAGCACACTGCATGACCTACACTCACTCACTGACCAAGGGTGACGGAGCTTTATCTGCCAGGGCCTCTAGACGGTGGAACGCCTCGCCTGAGGGACTTAGGCTTGCCGATTCAGTATCTTCTTTTAAATCACTTCTCGAAACACACTTGTATACACTTCATGTTTTTTTTTTTTTTAATGACTTTATGACAGTTTTTTGTTTTTCATTTTTAACCTTTTTCAATTCTTTTTTGTCTTTTAAATTTTCTCTTCTTTTATGTTTTTGTAAACTTTGCTTTAAGATAAGTGTTTTTATAAAAAGTGTATTATTATTATTATTATTATTATTATTATTATGTCTTGACCAAATGGTAACAGTTACTGTGGGTGAATGGTAGCCATTATACACTACAGCTGTTATTTAAGAATATTGCTGTTACATCCTTAAGTCCTCTCCTCCTCTTGAATATGCATACTGCTGTATTTTACTCTACTGTAAGTTTCATTCAATTTGTTCTTGATTGAGTTGATGCAATGTTTAATTTGTTTCCGAAAACCCCCCCACATGCGTACACACATGACATTTAAAAAAGCAAATGTTTCAAAAGGGTTAATGTGGAGAATTGTGCTTTGTTTTCAACTGGTGCAGCTGCATATCTTTCCCTAAATCCCTGTGTCTGTATTAGAGCAATTAAGGCGACTAAGTTAAGCATGCGGTAATTGTCCTGACTGTGGGTCAATGGCATGTGGTCACATGTGGCCATAATCTGTAAGAATTCTAATAGGGAACCACGGCAGGGAAACATTCCAAAGGCCTAAGGATTTCTTTGCCGATGTTCAACATTTAATCCCACATTAGTGGACAAGGACAAATTCTGGGAAAATTCTACAGATTAACAACTACGTAACCCTGTTGATGAGTAGATTATGCAAAACCTTTACTACTACTGACAGGGTGTTTTGTTTTTTTGC
>OMKK01045472.1:0-10654 GCA_900302305.1 Polymixia japonica
CATGAAGAGTGTACGTTGTCCTGTGCAGTTTAATTTGTTTTGTGGATCGAGTCACTTCGGAATCATTCATGGATGTCAAAAGAGTTCCCATAACGAACACGTCTTTCTCGTTGTATGATAAAGACGCTGTATTAAGTCTAATGCGATAAATAAATGCATCAGCGTCGCTGTCTGAAAGCGAGAGAGCAGCGCGGTTCCTTTGTTTATATCGGCTAATTGGTCGTGAAAAAAAAGTCAACTCGTAAAAATTGGAAAGTGAAACCATAAAAAAAAATACTGAGGACATGACCTCGGTGTCCTCAATGGTAGCTACGGCCTTGTATATAATGTATAATTACAGTATGATATATATAACACAATATATGCAACATGTGATATTAAGAATATACAGTACTTTTATAAATATGTGCAAAGGTATGTGACAGTGTAGATCAGGGAAGTCCCGCCTCTCAGTTAGAAGTAACCAATCAGGGGTTAAGGGAGCTTGTTGAGGAGGTGGGCAGCCTTGTCACAGTGACAGGAAGTGACAGTGATGATGGCCTGGTAATGTCTGCTAGAGAGGAGTTTGACCAGGAGGTGGTGGCCAACGTGGTTGTGGTCGGAGGTGATCTTACCTTCCTCCTCGCTCTCTGGGTGTAAAGGTCCTCAACAGGTCCTCCCTTAGTTTGGGATGTGTGCCTGGTTATTTTAAACAAGGTACTATTCAGCCGCTCTTAAAAAAAGCTGTGCCTTGACTCAACTGTTCTTCAAAATTATAGACCAATTTCCAAACCTCCTTTTATATCTAAAATCCTTGAGAAAGTGGTTGCTAAGCAACTCCTTCAAATGCTTGAAAATATTTTAGACAAATTCCAGTCGGCGTCAGAACTGCACCTCTCAGGGTTACTAATGACTAATATGTACCGAGTGCTCTGAGCTGCTCCTGCTGCTGCTCAACCCCAGTGCTGCTTTCAACACTGTTGATCATTCTGAAGTAGACCACAGCAGTGGAACTGGGACTGAACCTGAACCTTACCTCTTACAGGTCAAACAGGAAACTCTCTGTGGCCATTAGTTGACTGTGGAGTGCCCCAGGGTTCAATCCTTGGTCCTGTTCTGTTTTCCTTATACATGCTCCCCTGGACATTAACTAGTCCCTTCACACTTCTTATATTTCAGAGCTACTGTGTCTTAACCACAGTAAGATCTCTCAGGTCTTCTGACCGAGGCCTTCTGGCGAGTCCCTAAACCTAGACGGAAAACTGAGGGAAGCCGTGTCTTTGCAGTCATCGCTCCTACCGTCAGGAACCGTCTCCATTAAAAACATACAGTAGAGTCAGTTGCAGCTTTTAAAAACTATCATAAGCACATTATTTTGTAATGTGTTTTTTGTGTTTTATGCTCCTTTTTTGTTTCAAATGTGTTTTTATTATTTTATCTATTATTATTACATTGTGCATTTCTGGTTTTATAACAGCACCTTGTGACATTCATTTTGAAAGGCGCTTGACAACTAAAGTTTACTTACTTACTAAAAAGAACAAATCATTTAGAGATCTACTCATCTGTTGGTGTACAGCACGTCTGTACTGGTCTCTTCTGCAGTGTCTCAGGTATGTATGTAAGTTAAATGAACAAACAATCAATAAGTAAGATTCCAACCTGGTCTTGTGAGGGCTTGCTGTCAGTGTTACTCTGTCCTGGACTTTCCTCTGGTGTGACCAGCGGTCCCCAGTCTAGAAGCTTCTCTTTCTCAGACACAGTTAACATCAGACGTTTCTTGGGACTAGAAGAGCCACAGTCTGTCTCTGCACGCGTCTCACTTCTCACTGAGCGGTTCTTGGTGTCTGCCAGTGTCTTTGAACTATCTTGGGAGGCCTGATAGAACAAGAATGTAAACAGTTAAAACAAAATACTATTTATTGACGCATAATACTTAATAAATGTCAATGTGATGTTAAATGCCAGAATGTAATGTAATCTCTTCGATAAGCTTGCTATTGACAACTAATATTAAAACTATATGTTTCTTGATAAGACAGGAGGCTGTATAAATAAAACCGTTGTATACCATTGACAAATTCAGAATAAATTCCATTGTACGTACAATTTGTTTATCTGTAGAAATGATCTCTTCAAAGTCAGAGTCGACTTCATGGAGGGTCTCTGGCTTCTCTTTCTCTACTGACCGGCTTCTCTGCACCTGTCTGACGAAGATGAGAGGGAAGGCTGTACGAGAGGAGAGAAACACACACATTACATGAAGGGTGTTGAGTAACATTTAAAAAAAAAAAAAAATTCACTATGAAAAATCCCAAAAGACATAGAAATGTCTAAGGTCTCGGTTAGATTATTATTAACTTCAACAGTGTTCCATAGTGTGTCTTTCTTCCAGGCCCTCGATCCTCATGAAAGAGCAGGTCTTACTTGAAAAGGGGACAATTTAGTATTGGAACAAAACTACCTTTTACCACAGGACTGCATCACAACAACACTACTGTAGTTTCAGACAACTCTGCACCGGTCCGACCTCCGTAATGTTCCAGCCAGGATGTGATGCAAGGCTACAGAAAGCAGAGAGGATGCAGCTCCCCTGCAGATACGCTAAACATGTCCACAGTCCTGACAGAGCAACGTGGGAATATTAGACAGATACATCAACGTAGGACGCCAGCAGTCAGTTCTTAGGAGTAACTAGGGGCCGTAAAAGCCAAGCGATATATGAGGCGCAGGATATAGAATATATGATACAAACCAGGAGACAAGGAACAAGAGTTTAATGAAGAAGAAACCAGCCACGGTCTCTCAACCTATTCCTGCACGCGGTTTTGTTTTATGAAAACTACTGACTTCTAGTGTTGCAAATGCTGCATTGCAACAGTAGTTTACACCTCACTGTCACTCGTACTTTGCTTTTCCTGTCTCTGTATGAGGACTCCTTCCTACAAACACTGACTTTATACACTAATGACATTAACTGACTGACTGCTAGGTCATTGATGGACATCAAAATCTATGAAGAGTTATTATTAAATGTAATTTTCCCAATCTCTACTGTCTGGTTCGTCTTGACCTCTGAGCTTAACGGCCCCGCAGGTACTTAACCCCTTTAAGATGAAGAAATCAATGCATGCACTAGCGACTAGCCCACTGCTGTTCCCACACACACACACACACACACACACACACACACACACACACACACACACACACACATTGTACATATGCACACGCACACACACGGAAATAGCATCTGAGGCTAAGATGGACGCATGGTCCATGTTAAACTAATATGATAATCAAAGCCATATTATCAAAACCACATTAGAAATCAAAACAATTTCTATTTTCCATGGAAAGAGACCAGCCACAGCGAGCAGCCTCTTGACCAAGCAGACAGTGTAGATAGTTAAATACAGTTAAGATCCAGGATCTAAGTTAACATGGAACAAGGTCACTGACAAAGAGACAGAGACAGACAGACAAGTTACTCACTGGCTCTGATTTTCCTCTTCCATCGACTGTTCTTGTCTGACAGGGGAGGCTTGGTGCTACAGGGATCTACAGGTGACCACAGCGGAGAGGGAGAGACACAGAGAGATGAAGGGAAGGTGAGTGAAACCTTTAGTCACCCCACAGTGTCCCTAAGTTCACTGGCTCCCTGACATGTGAGATAACCAGGCAAGAAGAGGTGTCACACTACAGCCAAGTAAAAGTACACAGCAGTTAGAATAGGCAGGTTAAGCCTGGGTTTCACTTCAACCTTGGTGCGTATACGTACATTTGTGACTGTGCGTTAGCACTAGATGGCAGTGTATGAAACCAAAACACACAGGAAATGCCTGAAAGTGTGTGTGTGTGTGTGTGTGTGTGCGTGTGTGTGTGCGTGTGTGTGTGTTAACAAAATGCCTAGCGCAAGATGAACTTCGCTGCCAAGATGCCAAAACAAATATCCAGCTAAGTGTGGGAGAATAGCTACGTCAACCGCACCCTGGTCTCCCCGACATGACCGGGGGAGGGAACACACACTCAAGTACGGTCGCTCATGAAAGCCTGGCCGGCTCCTCGGTCTCCTCTCCTGAAGCGGCTGGAAGCACATTAGCAGAGGCCGCGCCGACGTGCGGCGTGGAGACGTACAGACTGTACACAAGCAGTGTTCGCCAGACGTGGAAGTGCTACTGTTGAAACGTCGACCCTTCTACCTACAAGGGAATTCAGCGCTGTGTTTTCTAGCTGCTGTTTACATCCCACCACGCTCTAACTCATCAGACGCACTCGGTTCACTTCACGATGTCATCAGCGCTCAGGAAACCGCACACCCTGATGTTTTCATCATCACGGGAGGCTTCAACCACTGCGATCTACGGGCTGTGCTACCAAGATATTACCAGTATGTGAATATCCCCACAAGAGACCAGAATACCCTGGATCATGTATACAGCAACATCCGGGACGCCTACAGTAAGCAACTTTGGTCCCCAGATACTGACAGCATTATGCAGGACTGTTTTGCACACACAGACTGGGATGTGTTGAAAGCTGCAGCCACACAAGAGGATTCCTCTATAAACACAGGAGTACACCGAATGTGTGACTGGTTACATCAGTACCTGCATTGACACTATAGTTCCCACCATACAGGTCAGAAAATATCCAAACCAGAAGCCCTGCTGAGAAGATCGTCAGGGTGCCCCTACCATCTCTGTAGAACATCTACCACCAGCAGAACTCTTCCACAGAAGAGCCTGCAGCATCATGGAAGACTCCACCCACCCACAAGCCCTCTAGCAGGAGGTACAGAAGTGTGACATGCAGGACCTCGAGGCTGAGGGACAGCATTTACCCTCACGTCATCAGACTGATCTACAGATCCACTCCACTGCCCCCAACCTAACCCTTTGAGAAAGACTAAACTAACTAAACTTTAGTAAAGTTATGAAAGTCACATAGATATGTACAAGGTGACGTGCCTGGTATTGTACACAGTGCACCGCTCGTCTGAACTTGCAGTATGAGACAGAAAGCTGGCCACATTGAACTGACACTGACCTTTGTTACTAGTCTTGGCTTGGTCCTTGGTCGCTGCAGGGTCTTGTGCTGTTGGCTCTGGGATGGAGGACAGGCCCCGTGTTTCATCAGCTGTTTCTGATACCAAAGCGGAATCCAGAACTCTTTTCTGGGTGGGACCCACCTGCCCTGCCTCTGCCTGTAACCTGGGCTGCCCACCTGGAAATAACACCATCGTTAAGGTTTTATACTAAGATGTGTAAATTAGAATCAAATAAAACTATCATTTACCTCTTTGGAAAGCAACAAGAGTTATATTACAGATATAATATAAACAATCTCATTAGAATAACAATTATTACACTTCCATACTGTACTACACTATTAAAATGAAATATCCAGTATTACAAAATAGAGTTTCCAGATACCTAAGCTCCTATTACACTAAAATATCCTCCCTACAGTATATATATAAAACCCTGCTCACACAGTCAAAGAAATGTACGATGAAAATGGTGATAAAAGGTTTCTGCTTCTGGAAATAACATGCAGTTTATAACACAGTGGTAAGTAAACGGCTTTAGTATGACATTGATTTTGTACCCAGTCATAACGCACCACAGTGACTATAGAGAACATCCTCGCCACATAAAGACAGACCTAGATAAGATAACATACTCCACATCATAATTCAGTACTCACAGATTAATGTAGTCAATATTGTACAGACTCTTTCCAAAGGTGATTCCACTTGGTCAAGTACATTTGATCACAGCAAAGAAATGTGAAAAAAGTGAAAAAAGACAAGCGTCTGACACAGTGTTAAGATGAACAACCCCGTAGTTAAGGGGTTGAAGGGATCCTTCACCTTGTGCTATTCTGTCAGGTATAACTGAGCTGAATACTCTGGATAAGAGAGATGTTGAAATGTAATATCAGGCTGAACGGTACAACATTAGTAGTGATGGTCAGTGTGGCGTTATGTGAGAGCACATTAATAGAACTGCATTCTCCTTCAAGTTTACTAGACGATACCACATGATAGTAGATGATAAAACCCAGAGGAGAGGACAGAGGACACCCACAGATGAAGCCCGTTGTAGACAGCTGGCAGGAGAGACTGGCATGTGATTCACTTCAAATCTGTTCAGCTTGATTGGAATCGGTTTAGTTTAATTGGATTGTTTGATTAAAATCGAGTTAAGTTTGATTGAAAAGTGATTCTGGTTTCGCTGACCTTTTGCACTGAGACTGATAGTTTGAAACGGTTTGCTGTTTGTTTTTGGAGTGAGGATTGTCCCGGTTTTAAACCCAAAGGCCAAACTATATAACCCCAAAAGCTGTGTGCCTCCATTTTATCCACTGAAAACCTAAAGGCCTCATAAACGTTAAGCTTGAATCAATCAGTAGGAAGCGTACATTATTTATTAAGTAAACAAGAGCAGTGATTGTGGAAATGACTTGTGTAGGAGATGTTAGGTCAACGTAGCACGCAGGTGGAAGAAGTTTGCTTTTAGAGAAGCCTTTTGAGAAGTTTTTGTTAATTTTGTAGTTGAAAGCTATGGGAATGGTTTGAGTGTTTTGCAGTTATTGTGAGTTTTCAAACTACCACTACAACTTTAACCATTCAGGGCCAAGGATTCTTAGAAATATTACAAATTCAGTTAATTTGCAACAAACGAGGAAGCAAGTAATTTATGTAATCAAATAAATTTATTTCTGTAGACTTACAGCTTTTGAAATATCATAAATTAAGCAATTGGACAGTTTATTTCACTGTGGAACACAAACAGCAAGGAAGGCAGACGACTTTGAGAATTCCTCATTATTATAAACACAACTAAAAAACAACAAAAAGTACAGTCCAGCCAGTAAAAATACTCTGGCCCTGTGCAACAAGCGACAACGGACGGAGAGACTGACGATCTCCTGAGAAAAGCCTAGGAAGTGCATGAGAGGGATCTGGAGAGGGGCTCAGAGGGGGGACGGCCTCCTCCTGAAACACACATAGACCACAAACACGTGGACACAGACAACAACTATCAGACTGGCCGGAGAGGAACAGGGGACGGCGATTAGTGATGATATATCTGAGAGCCCTGAGGGACGTTTAGCTCTCTGGTCTGTCTCGTATGTTAGGGAGGTTAGGGAGGAACACAGCAGGACTGTTAGCGGGGTTAGCTTGGAGGACAGGGGAGTGTCTGACAAACTGAGAAAAACCTCTCACTGACAACACCAAACTACTCAAACTATTAACCAATTTGACCTATTTTAACACGCCATGCTGTTTTTGTGATTGGTTAAGTGGATGTAGGTGGAACTATTAAAGCAGCCAATGCAAAAGCAACACAAGATCTTGTGACCGAAGCAGGCCAATCATCACCTTCCCCCGCTGCCAGGAATCAGCCAATCAGAGGGTGTAGCATTGGAAACTTGAAACAGACTGAACAAAATGAAGTGAACGGGAAAAAGAGAAAAAAGAAATTGAAAAGAATGAAGGAAAAATGAAAGAATGGGGAAAAAAAAAATATGAAAGGTGGAAGATGAAAGAGGAAAAAAATATATACAATGTTTAGAATCACAAGAAAAAACTAGACTAACACTAAGATTATTACAGAAAAAAACTACATTACAATCAAATGTGTTCCGTGTCAAAATAAAATGAATTAAGCAGTGCATTGTAATATTTAGCCGCCCAACATTATACAACTTTAGCAGGATACCAGAACTGATTTGTACCTTAATCTGCATGGTCACTAGTTACAACATGGAAGGTCGCTTCACTTCAAGTTTCTCATTAGAAGCTACACTTACGAGCTCTAATATTTTCAAAGAAATTAGAATCGAGGAAAATATTTCCACTGGTTTGTAAATGTTCTTTGGCTGATTCCGTTTATTAAAGCCAAAACGTCAAAGAATTTAAAAAAAAAAAAAAAAAATCCAGTAGAGATGATTTCCGTAACAATGATGATTTCTGAAATCAGGCCACTGATTTCATACAAAATATCACAAAATGATACCCTTACATCAACGTAACAACAAAAAACAAATAAAAAATATTTCTTGTAATTATGTTGAAAAAATAATATATACTGTTTTATAATTTCCATTGCACATCTCTCTTGTGCAACACATACAGGTAGCTCAGGGTTAAAGGTGCAGTCAGACTAACCTCATGAGCAACGTGGAGGTTTGCGAGGTTCTTCTCAACCCACTGAGAAGGAACCAACACCATCCAGATGGCTCTCGAGGTTCAGTCAGTGGGCATGTTCCAGCTTAACTAGGACTGCAAGCTAACGCTTTATCATCAGTCCCAGGTCAGTTCTCAAGACAAGAAGTCTTTCGTTAACTGCAAAGCTTGTCTGGAGAGTGAAACGGATGCAGGGGGTTCACGCTTTTGAGACAATCCAGTTGGTTCCCTTGTGCCAAACCAGTTGATCACAGAATAAAGCGATCTTATAGTTTTTCAAACTGTGAAAATAGTCATTCAAAGTCTTAAAAACGCCTGGATGGGTTTATATGGCCAAGTATATACTAACTAGATCACATGATATACTTTATTTAAGACCTGAATGTTGACAGGGAGGTGATATATTGTAATTACCTGATGCTGTTACTTGCTGTCTTGATGGCTATAATGTCAGCAGCCTGGAACAAGCCCAGTTAATTCAAAGATGCATTGAGCAGCGGAAACACCAGGAGACCCTTATAGCAAACATGATGCGGTTGACTTGTTTAAAGTAACAGTAGTGAATAGTATGCAGGTACATTGTTGTTTTCTATTTCATGTATGTTAACTTCTGCATCGGCCCTCCAGGCCTGAGAACTGAGATCATGTTTTTCTAGGTTATGTTGTTGTCCACTGCAACTGAATGCAACTTTGGTACAACTGTTTTGTAGTCAGACTTCACACGCTGTGTTCACACCAAGCACAGGCATTGGAAGTGAATCAAGTAAAGTGCTTTGGCAACAAATCTTTTTGGTTGCTTTAAAAAACACTTATAACTTAAAAAACCTAATATGTCCATTGACCAAAAGGCCATTTAGCACCAAAGACTTTGGTTTGCTTCAAATAAAAATTAAGAGAAGTCTTGCATTTTATGTCGGAATTAAATAAAGTAATAGGTGGACATGATCCCAAATGTGGAGACCAAAAGCAAGATACATTCTAGATTAAAGCTCTCTATATTAGGTAGCAAGAATTAAGGAAATAAGTTAATTATTCAATTTATTTGGTGAAATGACCATTTATCAACCCCTAGATATCATGTCCATGATGGGTGGTAAAGAAGAAATCCATTCAGGCTTCAGCTGGTCCAGATAGGCCCAAAGGCCTCTGGTTCGCCTTGCTACTTCACCCAGTCTCAGTACCCCCTCCTTGGGGCTCCCTGTCTATGTGAGCCTGAGGCCCAGGAGCTGCTGCTGCTGCTGGGCCGGCCGGGCCTCATGGTACATCTGTCCAAGCATTTCGTGCATCATGCATATCAGAGGAAGCCCCAGGCTGAGGAGCTCATACAGGAAGACATAATCATCTGAGCGGTTCCTCAGGTTGGCCCCGACAGCCGAGACAGATTCACACACAAAACCCAACAGCCTTTGTGGCCACACACACACAGCGCGGCCCGCACGCCTCGGCCAGCTCAGGCCCCGCCTAAGCAAGGACACCAGGGTACCTGGGGGTTGGATCTGGAGGCTGCCTGTCGCCGAGTAACCGCCGCCGTCCACCGCTGACAACGCCACGAGGCTTTGGTCGTCCTAAACAAGAAGTGGAAATTCACAATTGAGGAAAACTCACAACTGTCCCACTTCCAGGGAGAAATACCTGTTAAATGTAACCGGAGGATGCTCTGTGTTGAACTACTACAGTACCAATAAAACCGTGCGATCATTGTAGTGTTGCTCACCACTTTCCTCCTGAACTTGCCCAGATGGGTGCTGGACTGGCGCTGGGCAAAATGCATCTTACAGTAGAATTTCCCTGTAATGAAAACACACAACGGTGAACGTAGGGTCGACTTCAACGCACATCACAAAATTCCTGAAAAAGGAATGTGAGATACCATCCCGGTCATAACTGCGTGGGACAGGAATACCAAAACAAGGTTAAATATGGATCAACATATCCGGCACTGGGAACTCAAAGGTGAAGAGCAGTGACATCCAAGTCCAGCACAGGTAACAACATCCTGCTTGTATGGAGGTGAAACAATTACAAAAGTCTTCCGCTTCCGCTAAATAAAATGGACAAAATGAGACACTGCACACGTCAACCACGACGAAACACAGTCACGACGCTCGGTGCACGAAGCCCACCCTGCTCTGAGTCGAAGGCGTGGCCTCCCAGGCGCAGCGTGCATCGACAGACGTCGCAGCGGAAACACTCGCGGTGGAAGAAGTAGCCGTTGGCGCTGAGCCTCTCCATCACGTAGACGCGCTTGGAGCAGAAATGACAGGTGTCACTGCCGCCCATCCCAGGAGGGAAGTCCTTACGCACCACACACTGTGAGGAGGAGAGGAGGAGAGGAGAGGAGAGGAGAGGAGAGGAGAGGGGAGGGGAGGGGAGGCAGCGGTCGGGCTACATGTGTAGCCTGCTGGCAGGGAACAAGGAAAGGCTTTAGGCTAGAGGAGATAAGGAGAGGTGTGTTGAGGGCATTGAGGAGCCTATGGA
>OMKK01045475.1:0-15300 GCA_900302305.1 Polymixia japonica
CCGCTAACCTGATCCAAATAAATGTTTACTGGGTGTGGAGGCAGACAGACAGACAGGTAGACAGACAGAGACAGACAGACAGGTAGACAGACAGAGACAGACAGACAGACAGACAGAGAGACAGACAGGCAGACAGACAGAGAGACAGACAGGCAGACAGACAGACAGACAGACAGAGAGACAGGCAGACAGACAGAGACAGACAGGCAGACAGACAGACAGAGAGACAGGCAGACAGCTAGACAGATGACTGAACGATGGGGGGTATTCCCCATCTGCACTCACCTGTCCACTCATATTAAGTTGGGCAGCGGCAGAGTTCTGGGAGTCTGTTTCACTGGCCAACCGTCAAAAACTCTGTCCCTCTCTTCCTCCCGCGCACACCTTCCTCCCCTGTTTTACCATTAATTATTCAAGCAGAAGTCAATTAGGACTGAATAATTTATCTGCTAAGTGTCAATATTTGGTAAACAATCTCATGCAGCTTTTTACAATCCCCCAAAGAGTCTGACTCGGTGCTCGTTGCTAGGAGCGGGGACAGCATTGTGACTGGGTCTGGTGTTAGTTGCAGTTGAATGGCATAGCTCAAGATGCAGGCGCGCCCGCTCTTCAATAAATCATTTTGCCAAGAGGGACTTAGCGAAACTACGGAATCATAGAAATGTAATAGTACAACACTGCGCGTGCGGTTGTGAGTTTAGAGAAATAGGTGACACAATATTGGCAGGGTTCTTTGTCTGGCTCCAATTGCAGCTACAGTTTGGGGTGAAGCCTTCGGGAATATCTTGAAACCGCGTTTTATGTCGTTATGATAGATAAGCAGCACTGCTACAACAGAGAAATGCTGCTCGCTGCTTCTTTCTTCCGACTCTTAATGTGCTTCATTGACTAAACTGGTGACAACACAGTGATTCAACCAAACGTGTTCATCAACTGTCAGACGTTGTGTCCTGTTTTGCTGAATTTGGTTTGTGTCTGGTCCTGGAAAAGGGAGTTTGGATGTGGCGAACCTCTCCTTCCTCGTTGATGTACTGTAGCTTCAACGTACCTATAGTTTGGTGGATGGATAATGGAAATGTTGGAACCCGTATGATGTATATTATTTCTGTTTGAGATTTAGTGAAGTACTTCTTTAAAGGACCTTGGACTCTTGTTGTTTGTATATGTTTGGCCTCTGTTGGTCTAGAAGTACTAATGCTAGCATGTATTATTGTGGCTCTTGTGTCCATACCTGGAAATAATAATAATAGTAATAAGAATACAAAATATGGAAAATACATCATCTACAGTATATTCTGATACAGGTTCAGTTTTGTCATTTCTGCCTGTGCCTCGCTTGTAATTAGAAACGTATCCCAAGTCAGCTTCTAACCCGGCCTCTGCACAGCGCGTTCTCCCCGAAACAGCATATGTATGAAAAACGTATGATCAGCATGATGTGGCCTGACCTTAACTTGACAGATAAACAGAGCGCAGCCCCGCGTCGACCTAAAGGCCCTGCCTCACTGCCAATTAACGTGAATGGCGGTAGATTGATGGGAATTGTTATAATATATTGTAGGCCTAGCTCACGTTTCCAACCGGCGACTTCACGTTGGAAACCCTGCCCTTTGGCATGTTGAGCAGTCATGGTGTACATTAAGGACAATTAAAGTATATACTGTGACGGAGTCCCACACAGCGCAAGCCTCTGAGATAATGACTTGCAAATGGATGCAGATGCAGTGTTTGGGTTAATCTGAGCAGACAGGACAACCGTGAATGGTTGAGTTTTACAGCTTTTTAATGACGGAATGATCCTTTATGTTTCTGCTTAATGGCACTGTTTCTGTTCCACGAGGCCTTGGGAAGGGATTTGTTAACGTTTTGGGTCTCCGGGTCTCTTTTTAGGAAGCTCTTATGCTGAGCTCAGACAACGCAGCGTCTGTGTTTTTTCTCACGATCACGGCGTCAGATTAGGTGATGGGTAAAAAAAAACCGTGACGCGTCTCGGTTGCGAGGCGGTGCGCGCTGCCCGTCTGACCGCGACGTCTACGGACGCCGTCTTTCACGGCCCTCTTGGCCACGTCTGTGCGCTGTGCTCCCGTTGGTTACATCGGTCGGTGTCAGGAAGCAGTCAGAGGAGCTGTCACAGGAAGTGACCGAAGGCAAAACAATACTGACATGTTAGACTTTTCGATGTGATTTTTTTGTATAATTTCAGCCTATAACAGCACTATTGAGTCCTGTTGAGTCCTCAGTGCATGTCAGTGCGTGTGTGTGTGTGTGTGTCGTGGACCTGGGCCCGCCCTGCGACCCCAGACCCCGATAGTCAGGTGAAGGCTGTCAATCAACTCGCCAGCATCTGAGCCGACAGCCAAGTCGAGGGAGTGAGGAAATGGCTCCTAAACCTATTGCTGGTGAACTAGACATTCTGCTGCAGAATGAGGTAGAACTGGGATTCGCTTCATAGATTAAATATGTAAGAACTATACTTTAACCATCCAGGACCAAAACCAGAGGTTTAAAAAGCACTGGGATATCTGCCAAGATCCCAAGATCAGCCTCTTTAAAACTTAGACTAGAGGATATATATATATATATATAATATTATTCTAGATTGCACTTCATAACCTCCCTGAGGAAGTTAGCATTAGCCTGTTTTATAGCAGCTAATTAGCACAAGGATAACCCAGAAGCTTCCCAGGAACGAACAGCGGTCTCCATCCCTGCGTTGGAGACGCATCGGCCAAGGGCAGTAATACTAGTACTGAAGCCTCAAGGTGGCCAAGTTCACTGCTCTCCCTATGTGCATTAGCAGTTGTTTGGGTATTAGGAAAATTACATTGTGCTTTTACAGTGAGTCAGGGGTTGATAAGCCCAGCTATTACCAGAATAAATGGATTTATCCCTAGCTGTGTGGAGAAGTCATTTTGGTTGACATCTCTGCATGTGACAAGTGGATTACAGCTCCCATAACGCCTTTTCTCCTCTATTCTCTCTCTTTCTCTCTCACTCCGACACTTACTTTGCCTCTCCCTCTCTCTCTCTCTCTCTCTCTGTGTCTTTCTTGTATTTTATGTCTCTGTTTTTCCGTCTCCAAAGCAGCGTTCCTCTCTGTTCTGTTCTGTTCTGTTCTGTGTTCAACATTCCATCCATCTAACATTCTAGAACCCTCTCCTGCTCCTGGACGCCCTCTCCCACTCTCTCTCTCTCTCCGTTGTGTTTATGTGTTTAATGAAAACCTATAATCATATTCTTCATACCCACACACAAGGCTTTAAGATGATATGTTTCAGGCAGCTAGAACAACAGAATCATTATAACAACGGTAATGACAGGAGAGTCTCATCATTGTCATAATTATGCTTACAATCCAGGACTGTCATATTAACCTCACAGTGTTGGATCATTTATATTGTAGACTGACCAGTAGAGTCACCGTAGATTAGTCAGTAGAGACGTATTAAACCAGTACATTGTCAATATCGGATGGAAGTTTACCATCTAGGGATGTGTGTAGGATTCTGTCTGTTAAATAGTGATATCAATGATGAATTAATAATTAAACGACGAGCCCTCCCTCACAAACTAGAGTATATTTTACATGTTGCTATGCCACCTTACAAGGGCGAAGACCAGTGTCTAAGAGAGACTTCAAAGCCTTGGCTTTCCTGACATTTTTTAAATTACAGTAACTTGAACCTTTTACAGTACAATTTCAGCTGCAGGACTCGGCTCCGGAGTCAAATTGATTTTTCATAATCCGAGGAAGAGTTTATATAATGCAGTTTCAGAAACTCACTTTTGACTTAAAATTGGTAGGTATTGCACTTTGACTTTGCTTTTGAAGACCTGTTGCCCTCGTCGTACATTTTCTTTTTTTTTGTCACGATACATCATTTACCTTGAGAACGGTCCTTGCTCAAGGACGGCAGGGCAGACGCTCGCCAACACGGGGCCGCTGAGCTCAAACGGGTAAAAAGATGCGTCGCTTTTTTCGTAACTTGGACGGGGAGCTCGCATACAAAAACTGTGTTCATCACGGTTAGTCGTCTGTATCCTGGGCTAGCTGCTTAAAACGAGGCTGGATCCCCACAGTAACCGCAAGATGTAGAGGGGGTTAATAACTCTGCGTTGGAGCGTGTCTTGTGCGGGCACTCGCTTGTGTATTCACGTGTGTCGGCGTGTCATTGCAGAGAGACTTCCCCGCGTGTGTCAAACCCCCCCGAAAACCAAATAAATACCCCCTCTCTATGTCTCCGGTCTTCTCACTGGGAGCTGTGAATTGGTTCTCTGTGGTGAATCTCGCTGTGCGGTCCCTCAGAGGTAAGGCTCAGCTGTTATTAGAACCACTGATTGGAGAGGTAGGGCCTGTAGGAGGCCGCCACATCATCAGCAGAGAGCAGGGAGAACCACTCTGAACTCCACTGGGTGCCTGAATGATGTATGTGTGTGTGTGTGTGTGTGTTTGTGTCTGCTGACTGTTTTCCTAATCAAGTGGGGTCTAAATGTCCTAACGAGAATGAAATGCCTGTCTTTCCACTATCCATTGGGAAATTCATTGGTTTCTTTAGGGATGAACCTCAGGTAGGGATGGGCGTTATTGATATAAAAATATATCACAATAAAATGTTTCATTTCAGTCGATATTGGTAATTATTCATTTTTAATAAGTAAAGAAAAATGGTTGAATTTAACCACTTTATTTTTAATTTAACTACCTTACTGAGTTTACTGCACTCATTTAGTCACTCCACACTGCTTCTGTTGTTGTGTCACATGTCCATGGTGCAACCGAACAACACACCTGTTAAATGATTGGCTGTTTGCGTGTCACTCGTAGCGCGCTCCATTTTCAAGGGATATGATAGGTTGTTTATGAGCCAGGGAGGGAGCAGGCTTGGAGTTTGTTCATGCAACCGAACTACGCGTATTCGTTACGTGCTGTGCATGTAATGTGTCTATCGCGGTGGATTTCGCTATTGTTTTATCAGCCAGGCCTAACCTCAGGGTAAGGTAAATGTTAAAAGAATGCACATACTTTTCTGCACGTAACGCGACACGGATGCTCGTCAGTTTCACCTGCGTGAGTCCAGTATTCATTAAAAGAGATCTGCATGAACCAAACAAAGCCATTCCTTGTATTTATGTAAGTATGTGCGTCGGCCGTTTGTACCCGTTAGTGAGTGAGAAGACCAAGCGCGGCTGCATGCCTATAAACAGTATCTTCAGTACCATGTGTAGTACTGTCAGAGCCGGGCATTGTGGGAATCCCAAACAGACGACTGTGACCCCCATCTAAAGTAGTGCGGTAACACCGTACGTCTCTGAAGGGCCCTCTTTAACTCTAGCCTCCCAGACTACTACAATACTATTCCTCATTGCATTCTCTCTCTCTCTCTCTCTCTCTCTCTCTCTCTCTCACACACACACACACAACACACACACAACACACTCCTGGGGCCAATTAGTCAAGTTGAAACGTCTTCATTTTTCATTTGAGTGTTCAATGATCAGTATAATTGGAATTAATAAGCCAATTTTGTTCGGCAGAGATGGGAGTTTTTGGCACTTGTTTTGAGTACCCTCACAGTTGGTTACGGGGGAGGAAACCACAAAACAAGGGTCTCATTAACTGGGTCAATTACAGTGGAAACACATCACCTTATTAATCTTCTGCTGTCTGGTGTAATAAAGATGCTTTGGTGTGCTTATCAGACTCAGCTATTTCTGCTGTACAGTATTCTGCAGCACCTCCAGGCCTAGATCCTCATTATGTTAGAGAACAATAGCTGAGCTGAGACCAGTTTGTCTGGCCAAGAGACTTTTTAACTGCTGTGTCAATGTTGTGTCAATAAAGTGTCAATATTTGGTGCACAATCTCACATAGCTTTTAGATCTGTGTTTAGATTTGCTCTGAACGCGTTTGTTGGTTCATTAACAGTGAATTGTACTGTAAAATAAATACCTCAAGTCATTGAGTTGTGTATTAAGTCTTAAAATATGACAATGGTTTGAGAACTGTTACTTGTTTTTGATGTGATGCGTAAAGAATTGTTGTTTCCCCCTAATAATATATTTATTGACTTTTAACGATAAACCATCCATGTATTAGTTAATGAAAACAATGAAGTTGAAAACAAATTACTTTCAAACTAACAGACTCACACACACACCTATCTACCTGCACGACGCTCACACACACACACACACACACACTCACACACATGCACACACACACACTCACACAACAAACCAAAAACAGTTTCTCTGTCTTTACAATTGGAATTCCTGTACTTACAAAATCCATGCACTCAGGTTATTTTATTCTGCTATTAAAACCTCATTTCACCATATTGTATCACTGCAGAGGACTACTTATCCATTCATGTATTCCCTGCTGCCCAGGCCAGTCCATCATATCAGGTTAGGTCTGTTCTCTCCGTGTAATGTATGGAATATACCCTGATAACGTGATTGTGAAGTGATTGATTCTGGATATAGCATGCTTATTTTATTTAATTCTCTAGTTGGCATTTTTCCTACTTTGTACTCCGACCTCCTGTTGTGTACCGCAACTGTGTCCAAAATAATTCCCCCCGGGGATGATTAAAGTCTTATCTTATCTTATTTTATCTCATCTTATTTGATCTCATCTTGTCTTGTCTTAATCATATCTAAGAGTAAACATAAAGATACTTAGTAACCTTTTTCCACGATAAAACTCTTTTGGCTGTCATACTAAAATATTACATAAATCTAAGAAGATTTGTTCCTTCCTTATGTTATGATCAACTGGGTATAATCCTAATATAAAAATCTTGGGAAGGTATTTGTATAGATAATATACCGTCTATGGCTTGTCTCACCTTTCTGTCTCCCAGTTGAAGAGCGTTGCTGGGAATTGTTTTGAAACAAGCGATGTATGGACCGTGTGGGTTATGCTAGCGTAGCGATCCATCTCATGTTGACATACTGTCACTTTATTACCAAGATGCTAAAAAACACTTTTTACCGGCTAAAAATAAATCTTGATATACGTTTATTGCGGGCGAAGAAAACCAACCGCCTGAAAGTAATGTCAGAAAATGTCAAGGCGTCCCTTTAATAAGCGCGTATATGAACCCCCACGGGGTCCGAGGTGGTATGTGAGATGTGATTGTGGCGCTTCAGGTTGAAGGTGGGAGGTGGTACACCTCGGAGCGGCGCGCCACGGCCGGCTTGTTTGTCTAACTGAAGGTTCCTATAATGAGATGTGAAACAGCGGATATTGAGGGACGTTTCAGCTGGAAGATGTTTGTCGTTTCTTTTCGGGGGAAAAAAAAAAAAAAAAAATGGCCGCCCTCTCCCTTTCATCTCCCGCCTTCCCACACCCCTGTGGATGACCAAGAATTTCTTCATTTCACACACACACACACGCACGCACACGCACACGTACACGTGCGTACCGGTGCTCATGCTCACGTGTGCGGATAGTCTTCAGCTCTCTCGTCCCTCCGTCTCGCTCTCTCTCTCTCTCTCTCTCTCACCTCCTAGCTTTCTGCCGTCGTCCTCTCAACCTTTCGCCACGCGCACACACACGTGAACACAGCGGACCGTTCTGGTCTCGGTGCGTAATGCGAACAGACGCGGTCACACTGCTTTTCATTTGGATGTCGCCACGCTGCCTTCGCAATATTAAAAAACTCTGCTCCTATCATTGTCAAAGCAGCGAGCAGATGGCGGCAAATCTGCTTGGCTTTGGCTAAGGTCATGTGGAAGCTGTTTTGTTTTTCCTTCCTAGTTTATTTTAGAGACTATAACTTTGCATTCCTCTTGCGGGGAAGAGGAAGTCTCTCCTCCGTGACACGTCTTCGTCGCGGCGCAAGTTTTTCCCATAGTTTCACACCATATTTCTTCTCTCTCTCTCTCTCTCTCTCTCTCTCTGGGGTGGTGTTCATTTTCTCTCTCGAACACAATATAAATAACCCTCTTCGGAGACAGTGGGAGACTTGCCCATCTGTTGCCGCGATCTCACGGATGACGATGTCTCCCTCCAAGGTTGGAACTCAAATAAAGTCCTTATCAAAGTTTAGGGCCTCCTCTGTGGCGCAGAGCTTCTGCCATGTGTTACATGTTGTTTGCGTACAGCTGACTTGGGCATCGGGTTGACGGGAAAGGCCAGGTGTCCAGCGAATCCTGACGATAAGGGTATAACGTTATTGTGATTGGAGCGGTTTGCGTGGTGGATGAGCACTTAATTATATCAAACAAAGCGGGAAATACCTCGATTTTCGCTGATTTGTTCTGGCCTGGTAAAACACACATTACCGAGGCTAATCAGTATCATTGAAGAACTTACTTAAACCCTACTTGGCACCCAGGGGTGTCGAGTAGCTGGCCGACCCTGGGCATGGGCCTGACCCTGGTGAATTTACCCCTTTGGACATTAATAAAGCATATCAGAAAGGGAAGTCGTCCAAACAGAGGTAAGTCCTTGTTGGACCCATTCCATACATTTTAGCTCATAGAGATGGCTTTAGATATGGGACTTAGTGTCGGTAAGGAACTACAAGCAGAACATATTCTGGAACAGCACGGTATTCTGGAGCATCTTGGCTAAAACATGCCTGCTGACCTAAAGGTGAACCCACTACAAGCTAACACTGCCAAGAACACAGAGTACACCAGAAAGAGCTGTAGATCTTCAGGCGTGAGAAAATCAAAGAAAGAGAGACAGAGAGAGAGAGAGATAGAGCGAGAGAGAGACCTTCAGAGGCCGCGGTAGAGGATGAGACAGTGTCAAGCCTTGTGTTACTAGGCGCATCGATGCCTTGACGACCTGAAGTGGGGGCAGGCTGCGCTGCTATTGGCTGGGAGCGTGTCACACTTCCTACTCGCTGAGAAGCCTTCTGCTCTCCAGGCACTTCTTCTTCTGCTACTTCTTCTTCTCTCGCGCACGTGTATGAACTTCCTGTTCTCTCTGCCTTTGTCGGAACACTGTTAGCCCTCTCAGCGTCTCCTGTTCTCTTCGCGGTGACACTGGGTCAGGTTACCCCCGCCACCCACTCCCACCAGCCTTAATGAGCTCTTTCTTCTTCTTCTCTTCTGTGAGTCACGCACAAACTGCACCTCCGTAATGACAATGATCCACTTCCATATAAAAGCTTCTATCTTTATGCGCTCACATTGCAGAGGGGCGAATGAACCGCTCCTACGGTGATATTTCAAAAGGGTTTAATTAGTTCTGAGATTCAGGACGCATAGGTATCCGGGAAGTACACTTTCAAAGCAACCGTGCGATGGAGTCTTTCATGCGTGGGGTATTTCTCCAGGGTATGGCCATACATCCAGAGCCATATGGAGTTAGTTCCAGATTAAGTAACAAAGCTGTTCCTTTATAATGACCCTTGTCCTGATGAGAGCTGCATGACTCGGTCGCCGTGTTGGGTTTCCAGCACCCCCAGAGTTACGCTTCGGACGTGCTCCTTCGGGCCCGCAGGCGACGTCACTCCTGCGGGAGCGCGATCCGTGATTCCGTCGTAGCTTTGACACGTAGCTTGTTCCTACCCGCGAGGGCGAGGGTTTCTGCCAGGGACACCTTTTAACTTGATCAGTCACGGTTTGGTATCAGACCCAGAATGCATCTGCTTTATTTATTTTTGATTTTTTTCCTAGTTCTATCTTCGCGATCCGGTGAAGTCTGAGGGAGTTTGCCGGGGGAGTCGACGACGTTCTACACGGGGAAGCTGTCTCTCCACCAGTGCCTCTCTTGCCACGCAGCTGAAATGAGGTTGTTTTTTTTTGCAGCGCGCTTCTTCGACGCTCCTTGACAGACCGTGATAAATAAACACAAACTTTCACTCAGCGTAATATCTCTCTCTCTCTCTACCTCTCTCTCTCTACCTCTCTGGGGCGCCCGACTTCTAGTTTTGTGGTGAACAAACTAAGCGTGATAGAAATACAGTCAAAGCAGATGGGTTTACAGTATGTCTCAATCCTCTGCCCAATATTTCACCCTAGCAGTACATTTCTAAGGCACTGGGAAGACTTGTGTTATGAAATGTCATTATTTCCAACTGTTTTTGAGTAGCTGAGCAGTACATCAACACCGCCTACATCTCTCCACGAGACAGTGCCAAACATATTTAAATCCAGCAATCAGTCAATGATTTATACAGCTCCGGCAATACAATTAAGCAACTCTAAATCTGTCAACGTTTCTATATTAAAACAACTTACAGCATACGGTTAACGTTGTTATTTCACTATTCCAAGCAGACTGCCTACTCAGATGTGATTGGTGGCTACCGGTGCTCCTCTATCATTGGGGATTTGGTGCGGGATTTAATTACTTGCAAATGGAGCTCTCGCCCTGCCAGAACCCAGACACTTCCTCTTCTGAGCGAGCGCTAGAGAGGCCAAACCCGGCCCACTCAGGGCTGTCAAACGCCCAACCAAAATGCCAATGCTGATCATGAGCTCGGTGACGGGGGCCCGGGCTCCGAAAAGCCTCGCGGTCATAAATATAAATGACAGCATTAATAAATGATGACCTCTTATTCTAATTCCTTATTATACATGCAAATAGGTTGAAGGGGGGGAACACAGACAAAGTGTGGTCTAATATGCAAAGTGTAATTGTTACAAGGTTGCTGACCTGAGATCATTAATATTAATTAGCTACATTGTTTCAGTCCGGTCTCCGAGCGGTCGATGACCTCGGATTTCAACGGGCGTGATTTGGGTTTTCATTCATGTGCAAAGTCTATAGAGCAAATTGGGCTGTAGAGGTGAAAGGTCGCTCTGCGCCGGCGATTAGGCTGCTATTCACCGAGTTCGATTGTGACTCCATCATTTCCATTGTGCAGACCTGTTGCGTCGGGTTCAGAACGGTATCGTTCTGTCTGGCCCCTATTGATATTTAAAAGAGCAAAACAAACAAAAACGTAATGCATTAATTACTTTGTTGCATTTCCTACTCTGCAACAGTTAAGTGTCTCTTAGGACAAACTAACATTACAACTAAATTGTCATTTTCAAAAAACAGAACGTACCAATTAGCTATATTTCCTAGTCCATTAGAGTTAATTTTCACCAGTAATAAAGGGCAAACTTATATTAGAGCAAAAATAAGGGAAATTCGACATTTCAAAAAACAGCATGTACAAATGAATTATATTTTCCTGGTCCATTAGAGTTGGCTGACACCTCATGAAGCAATAATAATAATGATGCTAATAATAATAATAATAATAACAAGAAGAAGAAAATAAGAATAATACACAACACTAAATAAACAAGATGGTGATGAAAATATGGAGGAGATCCTATGACTTAGTGAGTCTGTCTGTGTGTGTGTGTGTGCGTGCACGTACATGTGTGTGTGTGTGTGTGTGTGCTCATATGCTGGGACTTCTCAACAAGATGAGCTTTCAGCTAAACCAGAGGATGTAAAGTGAACCAGAGTAAAGACTTTTCTTCAATGAAGTCCAATGAATTAATGAAAAGTTTTCATTAATTCAATACAGAGACCAAGCAAACCTTTTCATTACCGCCAGTCACTTTAGAAGGAGATACATGGAGTCGGAGCTACACGATGTACGATAAGATGTCGCGCTCTGATGTTATCAAGGATGATGGCGTTCTGAACAGTGGCGGTTAAGACGTTGTGAATATGACACCAATTACATTCCATCAAAGCAGTACAAAAGCTTTATAAGTCGTCCCAAAACCGCTTCCCGGCTCCAACTTGACTTTAGAGTTTTACTTTCTTTCAGGACGTGATAATGAGCAAACAGTGTAATCCCACCAATTAACTGACAGCTGCACCTACCTCCACATTTTCTTGGCTTGTCTGTGAGAGTTTGATAATTGGGAGTTTGATGGGTCCCAACGCCCCATATTGAGTCTGTTCAAAAATAAATGTCAGATATTCCAGTCAGCCGTTCTCACGCTGCATCTGGAACAGTTGTTCACCTTAAAGTGAGAGACAAAGAGGTGGCAGACATCGTCGACGACGTTCCCCCTCCCGTGTTGAAAACTACGCCGTCAGAACTGTGTTTTAAAATACTTTCTTTTATTTCCAAGCTGCAGTCTAATCCCTCATATCAGTACATAGAAGAGGTTTTGCTGTTTGGCTTTTGGGACATAAATCGTGACAAGGAACTATTGTATTATGATTGTGTGATGTAATATGACAGTAATATTTGTCATTTCTCTTGTCTTTGCTGTATGCTCTTGACTCTTAAATTGCAGTTCTCACTGCTGTTTCCTTGGTGAATATGGAAACTTGCAGTACTCTACTGTTACACTCATTGTAAGTCACTCTGTTACACTCATTGTAAGTCACTCTGTAGCACAAAATGTTCAAATTGTTACTTTGTAGCATCAGAACCCTGTGCATGTGCGTTACTGAAGTATAGGTGAAAATCTCAGAACTTATTTTGGGGATTTTCAAGTTTGACTTGAACTGAAGGATTATACAGTGCTCTGTGGAATAAGGACATTTTACGAGGGCTCATGAAATCTTTTCAAAACCCATTTTATAGTTGAAAAAAAAAACAACACACGTTTTGTCAATCTTACGACAAAGCCGTTTTTCTTCATTCTTTAAAAGGTGACATTTTCGGTGATATGCGCTTTCTCACCAGCTGCTGCAGTCGTTTATCCCGTCCTCCCATTATCGATTTGGTCTCTTTTTTTTCATTCGTCCTCTCCGAAGCCATTATTACTTTTATGGTTGTGTTTTTATGAGCCTCCCGCGACTGCCCACCAATTACGCTTTGTACCCCATTAAAAGTTCTCTTGGGCTGACATAAGTGCTGTGCTGCCCAGGGTCCTGCGCTGTACCGTCCATTGTGTCCGTACGCCTGCTGCCTACAGTCCCCCCTCCTATAAAATATTAACACCTGCTATCGCTCCTGCGGTGCTCAAACTCCTGTGAGGTCCACTTAAAAATCCTCGCTGTAGTTTCGCCTCCACAAACAAAAAAAACCCCCGGACATCTTGCCGAGCGAGCGCTGTGACCCGGCGTCCCGAGACTCCCCCCGGTCTCCTCCTCTGTCGCGGGCATCCAGCCGTTCACCTCTTTTACACTTTGCCTGAATTATTTAGACCCAGAGACGCGGCGGGGCGTTCATCGCCCCGGGTTCTGCGGTTAGGAGGTCCAGAGATTGTAGGCGAAAGGAGGGGGGGCCGCGACTTCGCCGCGGACGGTTTCCGACTGCAGGACGCGGCGTTGAGGAGTTCGCGTTTGCGTTTCCCCCCCCGTGGATTTCCGATGACTTCCCCCGTTCGAACGTTCACACGGGAAACGGACGGACGGAAGCGTTTCGGACGAGCCGTCGACGCGACGCGCCGTGTTAGCAGGCGCGCGGTATCCCGCGGCAACCGCTGTGCCGCGCAGACGTGACAGGCGTGCCCCCGTTGTGAAAAAGCGACTGATAACATGTTATGTCACAGATGATGTTTTATTCTTCATATGGGGGGTTTCTCATGAATACTTCATTAATAATATATGTTGAACAACGTGCAGCTGCTTGTCTTTTAGACTGGAGCGCGCACGCATTCTGTCAGATCTGCAGCGTTAGTCAATAGTTATTGCAGAGATCAGAAAGGATTTCCTTACAAATGTGCTAATATATTGTTGTATCGAACAACCGGGCCTCTTTTGTCTCAGTTCAAACACTCGCGGGATTCAATAAAGATCCGTCCAAACTATGAACCGTGTTTACGTACGTCGTCCGTCTCCCGACCTTTCCCTCCCGCCATCATCGCGACGTTCGTCTCGCGTGGTAACTCTCTCCATTAACTCCAGTCCCGCGGTTGGCGTCGAGCGCTAACGGTATCTTAATTAGGCCGTGGGAATGGCGGCCCGACGCAGCGAGGGGAGCGTAGACTTTGAGGCTGGTTTTGAGCTTCCATCTGTGCAGCGTCTTTTATGACTATGTTTTGTGTCCCTTCTCCCCTTAATAAGGAAGTGCCTTTGAAGGGAAGGATAACATGCTCCTTCTCTCGGGATCGCGGCGTTGGGAGGGGGTCCATCTATCAAGGCCTTGTAGGACAGACTCGCAAATGTCTTCCCAGCATGCTATCTGTCTCTTAGCTGAAAACACGCTAAATGAGTGATCACATCCTCACTTTGGGAGCAAGTGTTTCTTTCGTTTGATGGATCTAAAATAAAGGGGGATATGTAAATTGGCCAGACCACCGACGTCTCCGCGGGGTTTTGATCTGGATTCACGCTAAACAGCAGCAGACAGAGGCAGTAAAAACTGTTGTTGCTGTTGTTGTGGATCTTGCCCGGAAACTCCATTTATCCCAACTGACAAAGTGTCTCTGCCGCCTGGCAGCGTAGGACCGAGCCTTAACTCACTTAATCAAAACACTGTCGGTGATTGTGAGGAAATAGGATTACAGTCTTGCATCTGGGGCTTGCGGATACATAATTTCGCCAATTGCTGATAAAGAGAATTATTGCGCAACGTATTTCCATCCCTGGCACATTTGTTTCCAAGACAATGCTGTCTAATATTCTACAAATATTGTTCCGTGCCAAAATCATTTGCGAAGACAATCGAATAATCCTCCTCACACCTTTGCAGCGATAAAGAAAATAGTAATAAAATCCAACATATTCCTATCCGAGGTGTTGCTTGTGCAAATCCCCTCTGCTGTGTAAGCTGCATGTGTACATCAGTGCTGAATGGTTTTGCCCTGGACCACAGCCCAGGAAGTCAGTGGCTCATCTCCATCCTCCTCTCTCTCTCTCTCTCTCTCACACACACACACACACACGCACACGCGCACCCTCTCCCCGATCTCTCGCACGTCCATTGCACATACGCACTTGCACTCGCTGACTTGCGGTTGCTCTGTCCCGCTTTTGTCACTCACTTAGACGCTCATTCACTCTCTCTCTCTCCCGCACACACACACACACACGCACACAGACATACACACACACCAAACTAATACCTCAGCCCCGCCCCCCGGTGAGCCACCCCATGCAGGGATGTTCTGAATGGTCCAGGTTGATTGTCAGTCTCTACGGCTGGCACAGCCTGGCACGTCTTCTGTCCCTGCTGTCACTGAGGCTGACGTCTTGGGCCCGTGCCACCCTAAACCCATCCCTTCCCTTGTTCCTTGCCTTGCTCCCTCCCTCCCTCCTTCCCTCCTCCTGTTCGTCTCCTCTCTCTCTCTCTCTCTCTCTCTCTCTGTCCTGTCCCTCTCTTTCTCTTACCGTCTCCTTCGGCTTCAAAGGACGGTTCCCTCCATGACGGGATTTGCTCTCAACCGGTCTGTGTGTGTGTGTGTGTGTGTGTGTGTGTGTGTATG